>JARHVA010001011.1:3752500-4047538 GCA_037957365.1 Torreya grandis
ACATGGGATGCCTAGTTCATATATTACTTTCCAAATTAATTCAATGACAAATAGTTAACTAACACCTCTTAGGCTATTAATTTCACTACACAGTCCACACCGTATTAAAATGTACATAGAAATTATGTTTTTTACATGAGCAAAGGCACCTCCCTTGACTTGTTAGCTTTTCCTTAGCATGATTCTTTGCCTTCCTTTCATACTATAGCCTTTTCCTTCTTCTATTCTTATAGTATATCCTACATTTCAGTTTTATATCTTAGCATATTAATTTTTCTTCACAGAGGAAAATCATAGCTTTTTTATTTTATTTATTTTTGTTATTATTTTATCAATATGTTTATTTATTTTTAACCCTTTCCACTTTCTATTATTTATGATTGTTTCTTTTTGATTTTTAACACTTTTTCCTTATTTTGCGAGTTTCTTCTCTTTTTTCCTATTTTCTCTTCTTAATTGAAAATTATATATATATATATATATATATATATATATATATATATATATATATATATATATATATATATATATATATATATAAGTCTAATTAGTATATTTGATAATTAAATTAGCATCTCTAGATGACATGATGATTTTAATGATAAATCCATTAATTAATAACCTAAATTAAATCTAACTATGAAAATTGCATTTCTAACATCATTTAATGATCACATATGCAATCACACAAATATCAAAACATTAATGGATATATCACATGTCACACAAGATGAATTCCAAATAACTATATAAAATATGATAAAAACCATGTTTAAATGAATATGTAATGTAAACGACATCAAAACACATTATGCTAACTACTTTACTATGCATCTAACATGTGTTAGCTAATGTGGTGTTTGCAAGTTTATAGCTAGTTTCTATGTTATTCTCTAAAATATCCATATACATCACCCTCTTCAATGATTCTCTTCCTTCATCATGCTTTGAAGGATGGGTTATCCTATGTCAACCTGATAATAAGCAAGTCATTAGACGATAACAACATGATATATGTATATCATAAAATATAATTGAAATAATAAATCAACATGTTCATAATATAAACATAAACACTACAAGTAACTCATAAAAATTTAATCATGGAACCAAAGAAATATCATACTATCCCATTATAACATCTATCTCAAAGCTTAGTTAAAAATAACTATATCAAATTTGTCAACTATAAATATTCATAGAAAATCAAATAGTTTGCTTGGCGAGGAATCAGGATGTACTAGTCAAGATGACTGCATTATCACATATAATGTTGATAGTGATGTCACTATTATCAAATAGGATGGAATGACCTTATGGCCTAATGATCATCAATTATAATACATTCAATTTCAATTGAAGAAAGTATATAAAATTTTGGAGTTGGAAATTTTGAATTTATGGACACTTGAGTCATATTTTACCTCTTCTTTGTGGTTGCATACATGATCTATCTATGGGGTATATATAAATAAAATGTTATTCACTAATATCATTAAATAAGTATATTTGAGAATTTATATGTAGAGTGGCACCAATATAAAGAACCCAATCATCAAACCATGACAAACTAACAAAGATAATGTTTCCACCATAATTTGTATTAGAACACACATTCACTAGTGAATTGGGTAGATCTTGACTCTTTTATTTATTTATTTAATTTTTCATATTTATTGTTATGGTATTCTTCAATTTTATCCATGGTGTTATGCATTTTTGATTCTCATGTCTTCCTTTTTTATAATACCATTCATAGTAGAGGTTTTGTTTATCATTATAATTTTTTACCACCTTGATTTTCACTTTTGTTGCCTTTTCCCTTTTTTATTCTTGTACTTATTTTGTCCTTCAATTTTGGAAGATATGGCCTTCTTGGATGTTTTGGAATAATTTCCCTTTACATAACACACACTTTTTCTTGTGGACTTAGTTTTTTTTCGAAAGGTATTTTCTCTTTTTGTTATCTTTTCAACCAATTGATACAATATGAGAGTATTCAACTGATTTTTTTCTTTTAAAGAATCCAAGTAGGTTTAATAATTGGGAAGAAGTTATTTTATTTATATGATCATTTAGATGTCAATTTTTACACCACTGGCATCCACGTCATTGTATTTCATGTATTTCTGAACCCATTATCATTACATCACCATATTTCAACTTGAGGTTGAACAAATTCAACTACAACTGAATGAGTTCTAACTTTGAGTGGGAATCATATATTTATTTTAATTTGTGAAATTATTTCGATGGAGTACTACACCTATAACTTTGTTGAAAGACATATTTGAGAACTAATTTGTTTGAGTCCAGTTTTTGAGTTTTGAGTTTTACATTTGTGAAACCTTCAAAGTGGTTTCTTATCACTTCAAATGGTCCCCATGTTGTATATAGGTTATAAGAATTATATGAGAAACCACTCTATGTACATTCCCTTACTATATACCCATTATTACATGGAAAGTGCTGGTCCTTTCTATATACATGGTAGTATATGAAAGAAGTGTTAAGACATGTGAGAGTAATGTGTTACATGGTACTTAGGTGGAACATGAAAAATATTCACCTTGTCATTAACATTATTTTAATAAGAAAACATCATACATGCTGATATACTTAGTGTTTTTTAATTTCTAGATTAAGCTTTTCAATAAAAACAAATGAGCAAAGAGTTTCTCTCCTTATTTCTCCTTTATTTTCACAATTTGATTTCTTTTTGTCAAATTATGCTTTAGACTAGTTTTTAAAAATGACTATTAATGAAAATGTTTAAAAAAAAACCCATTATATGTATCTCTATTTAGATATTGACTTATAAAGACTTATATTGAAAAAACTTAACTTGTCCTAAGTTTTGAATGTAAAAAAATAATTAAATTCACTTATCTCAACTCCTTTAACACTTTATAGAATATTAAAAAATTGATAAATATAATCTAAAAAAATTACACGCCCTTATAAAAATCAAGGAAAGAATTTCAGAGTTTCCACATCCTACTTTGGACTGCTAATACACTAAGAGAAAAATAATATATAATTACACTACCAAAGAAGTATGAAAATGATAGGAGTTTGTCAAAAATAACATATATTTACATAATAGTAGTGCCACACAACAATAATATTTAACAAAAAAGAATATTAAAATTTTAATATTCATGATATTTAGTAAAGAAGAATCATAAATGTGTTGACAAATTCATTACACTTATTGACTGATGGCAAATTCATTATATTTACTGATGGTGAATTCGTCACATTTATTGACTTATATCTATTGAACAAAAGTCTGAGTGAACCAATTACAACTTTGTAAACATTCTGGAGTGACTTTGGGAGCAATTCTCTTGTTTACTTGGCCAAAATGTAATATTCACACTTCTCATCATAATTTTTAGGAAAGGTAGGCAATGTGACAACACAATTATTTCATAATACACAAATGTTATAGTGAGTATGTCTGAATCGAGAATGCCATAAAATATCTGGAGACATTTTATCTTTAGTGAGATAAGCATAATTCCCTGAATTTGATGGCTCACCGCTAAGTTTGAGTAAGTTTCCTTCCTTACATCTAATCAAGATGATTGCACTATCACATTTTATTTTGATAGTTATGTCACTATTATCCAACATAATGGAATGGCCCCTTGTTGTCTAATGATCACTAGTGACACTAATTTTAATTTCAATGGACAAAAGTATACAAACTTTTAGAGTTTGAAATTTTGAATCAATGTACACTTGAATTATATTTTAGCTCTTCTTTTTGGTTTTAGACTTGATCTATTTATGGGGTATACAAAACTAAAATTTTATTCACTAAACACTTTAAATAAGTCTTTTCAAAAATTCATATGTAGAGTGGCACTAGTATAAAGAACCCAATCATCAAACATTAATAAACTAATAGACATAATGTTTCCTTCATCATTTATATTGAAACACACATTCACTAGTGAATTGGGAAGAGTTTGACTATTTTGTTTATTTATTTAATTTTTCAGCTTTAATATTATGATATTCTTTAATTTTATCCCATGATGTTATGCATTAATGAGTCTCATGGATTCCTTTTCTATAACACAATTCACAGTAGAGGTTTTGTTTATCATTCTATTTTTATTTTTACCACCTTGATTTTCATTTTTTTTTAACTTTTCCCTTATTTTTATTATTATACTTATTTTTTCCTTCAATTTTGGAAGATGTGGCCTTATTAGATGTTTTGAAACAATTTCCATTTACATAACACACACTTTCTCGTGGACTAAGTTTTTATTCAAAAGGTATTTTATCTTTTTGTTATCTTTTCAACCAATTGAAAAAATGCAAGAGCATTCAATAGATTACTTGTTTGTATACAATCTAGGAAGGTTAAATAATTGGGAAGAAGGGATTTTATTTATATGATCATTTAAATGTTAGTTTTGACACTAGTGGCATCCACATCATTGTATTTCATGTATTTATGAATGTTGTCTCATTACATCATAATATTTAAACTCAAGGTTAAAAAGCATCAACTACAACTGAATGAGTTCCAACTCTGAGTGGGAATCATATATTTATTTTAATTTGTGAATTTTTTTTGATGGAGTACTGCACCTATAAATTTGTTGAATGACATCTTTGACAACTGATTTGATTGAGTCCATTATTTGAGTTTTGAGTTTAAAGTTTGTGAAACCTTCAAAATGTTTTTTTTATCAATTGAAATGGTCCCCATCTAGTATATAGGTCAGGAGATTTATATAAGAAACTACTCTATGTACACTCCCTTACTATATAGCCATCAGTAAATGGAAAATACTGGCCCTTTCTTTATACATGGTAGTATATAAAATAAGTGTTACGACACATGAGAGTAAAGTGTTACATGGTACTTATGTGGCACATGAAAAAAATTCACCTTGTCATTAACATTATTTTAACAAGAAAAAATCATACTTAATGATATACTCAATTTTTCTTGATTTTTGGATTAACTTTTTCAACAAAAACAAATCGGTAAAGAGTTAATATCCTTATTTCTCCTTTATTTTAAAAATTTGTTTTTTTTTTTGACAAATTATGATTTGGAATAGCTTTTAAATGACTATGAATGAAAATGTTTTGCAAAAAAATCCATTGTATGTATCTCTAATCTTACATTGACTTACTAAGACTTATATTTCAAAAACCTGCCTGTCATAAGTTTTGAAAGTAAAAAATTAATTAAATTGACTTAACTCAATTAATTTAACACTTTATAGAAGATTAAAAACTTGATAAATATACTCCAAAAAATTTACATGACCTTATAAAAATCAAGGAATGAATTTCAGAGTTTCCACGTCCTACTTTGGACTACTAATACACTAAGGAAAAAATATTATACAATTTCACTACCAAGGAATGATGAGAATGATAGGATTTTGTCAACAATAGCATAGATTTGCACAATAGTAGTGCCACACAACAATAATATTTAACAAAAAATAATATTAAACTTTTAATTTCATGACATTTAGTAAATAAGAATCATATATGTGTTGACAAATTCATCACGTTTATTGACTGATGGCAAATTCATCATGTTTATTTACTAATGGTGAATTCATCACATTTATTAACTAATTGCTATTGAACAAAAGTCTGAGTTAACCAATTAATTTTTTTTTGACAAAATTCTAGAGTGACTTTTGGAATAATTCTCTTGTGTGGTTGGCCAAAATGCAATATTCATACTTCTCATCATAATTTTTAGGTAAGGTAGGAAATGCGGTAACATAATTATTTCATAATACACAAATGTTATTATAGTGAGTATCCCTGAATCTAGAATGCCATAAAATATTTTGAGACATTTTTTCTTCAGTAAGATAATCATAATTCCTTGAATTTGATTGCTCGCCCCTAAGTTGAATAATTTTCCTTCCTCATATCTAGTCAAGATGATTCCATTATCACATTTCCTTTTGATAGTGATGTCACTATTATCCAACATGATGGAATGGCATTGTTGCCTAATGATCACTAATGACACAATTTTTAACTTCAATGGATGAAATTATAGAAATTTTTGAGTTTGAAATTTTGAACCAATGGACACTTGAGTCATATTTTAACCTTTATTTGTGGTTGAAAACTTGATATATCTATGGGGTATATATAACTAAAATGTTATTTATTAAACTCCTTAACGAAGTCTTTTCAAAAAGTCATATGTAGAGTGGGACCAGTATAAATAACCTAATCATCAAACCATGACAAACTAAAAAACATAATGTTTCCTTCATCAATTATATTGGAACACACATTCACTAGTGAATTGGGAAGAGTTTGACTCTTTTATTTATTTATTTTTTCATCTTTATTAATACGGTATTCTTCAATTTTATCCCATGATGTTATGCATTTGCGATTCTCATGGAATCATTTTATATAACACCATTCATAGTAGAAGTTTTGTTTATCATTCTATTTTTATTTTTACCACCATGATTTTCATTTTTGTTGCCTTTTCCCTTGTTTTTATTCTTCTAATTTTTTTTCCTTCAATTTTAGAAGATGTGGCCTTATTGTATGTTTTGGAAGAATTTCCATTTACATAACACACATTTTCTCCTATGGACTTGGTTTTTATTCAAAATGTATTTTATTTTTCTGTTATCTTTTCAACCCATTGATAAAATGCGAGAGCATTCAATTGATTGCTTGTTTGTAGAAAATCCAAGTAGGTTGAATAATTGGGAAGAAGGGATTTTATTTATGCGATCATTTAGATGCCAATTTTTGACACTAGTGGCATCCACATCATTATATTGCATGTATTTATGAACCTTGTCTCACTACATAACAATATTTCAGCTCAAGATTGAACAATTTCAACTACAATTGAATGAGTTCCGACTCTGAGTGGGAATCATATAGTTATTTTAATTTTTTAAATGCTTCCCACAGAATACTGCACCTATGAAATTATCAAAAGACATCTCCATCAACTTAGGCCCTCATCAAGGCCAATGCTTTATAGTTTTTCTACTTCCATATCTGCATATATTTCTCATTCCATGTTTGCTCAACTGCTTGTCTATCTTTGTCACATATATCAAACCTAGATCATTGAATATGATTGCATTCTTCACTTATCGAGACCATTCTAACTATTTGTATTTGTCGATCAATGTTGTGCCAACAATTGATTTGATTGAGTCCATTGTTTGAGTTTTGAGTTTGTGAAACCTACAAAATGGATCTTTATCACTTCAAATGGTCCCCTTTTTGTATATACCACGAGAATGATATAAGAAACCTCTCTATGTACCCTCCCATACTATATACCCATCAACATAGAAGAAGCTAGCCCTTCCTTTATACTTGGTAATACATGAAAGAAACATTAAGACATGTGAGGGTAAAGTGTTTAATGATACATGGGTGACACATGAAAAAGATTAACCTTGTCATTAACTCTGGATTAACAAGAAAACATCATATTTAATGACATACTCAATTTTTTTTGATTTATGAATTAACCTTTTCAATAAAAATGAGTGAGCAATAGAGTTTCTCTCCTTATTTCTCTTTTATTTTACAATTTGATTTCTTTTTGTCAAATTATACTTTAGACTAGCTCTTTTAAATGACTATTAAAGAAATTTTCTTGAAAAAAAATGCCAATGTATGTATCTCTATTAACTTATTTGGACTAATATTGCAAAAAAAACTAATTTGCCCTGCCTTTTGAAGGGAAAAAATTAATTAATTTGACTCATCTCAGCTCAGCTCCTTTGTCACTTTCTAGAAGATCAGAAACTTTCTAAATATACTCCAAAAAATATACACGCCCTTATAGGAATCATGGAATGAATTTCGGAGTTGGCACGTTCTACTTTGGACTGCCAATACGCTAAGAACAAAATAAAATACAGCCGCGCTGCCAAAGAAGAATGAGAATGATCGGAGGTTGACAAAAACAATATAAAATAATAATATTTAACAAACAAGAATATTAAAAACTTTAATTTCGTCATATTTAGTAAAGAAGAATCATAAATGTTTTGACGAATTCATCACGTTTATTGACTGATTGGCTGTTTATTGACTGATGGCTGTTGATATCCTCTCCCACCTCTATAAATGGAAACCCACATTTCAATCTTCTCCCACCTCGTGGAGTTTGGAAACCTGAATTTAAATATCCTCCCACCTCGTGGAGTTTGGAAACCTGAATTTAAATATCCTCCCCATCTCGTGCATGTTGACGTTTTTACAACTGTAAAAGACAAGTTAATGGCCGCCTTAAATTAAAAAACTGTTCATGACTTAAAGGGTCATCGTCATTGTACATCCAACCCACCAACCTTTCACAACTCTGCCATGTTTACTTTCTTCATCAAGCTTTTCCCTTCCCATATATAGCGCAAATTTGTAGTAGAGTGTGCGAAACATGGCGTCCTCAAACACCTCGACGGAAGCATATCTCCAGCTCTATGAAATAGTGCTTTCAGCAGCCAAGCCGATGTCTCTTCATGCTGCCGTTTTACTTAACATCCCCCAAATCCTTTCCATCCATGGTAGTGATAATCCTCTCTCTGTGCAGGACATTGCTTCATATATTTCTGCTTCTACCAAAATGTCTGCGCACACGGATTATCTCCTTAGAATTATGAGGCTTTTGGCTTCGATTGGCGTCTTCACTGAAGAGAGCGTGGTGCTTAATACCGGCTCTACCCAATTCAAATACGGGCTGACCAGTGTCTCCAAATTGTTGGTAAACAAAGATAACCAGCAATCCTGTGCTCCCACTGTGTTGACGTTAAACAACAAGCTGGTGATTGATGCGTATCAGCATATTCACGAATCTGTCATAGAAGGCTGCTATGCGTTCAGCAAGGCTCATGGCATGAGCTTATTCGAATATAACACTAATAATCCTGAAAACAACAGGCTTTTCAACGAGGGCATGACTACTCTTACTAAACCTGTCATGCCCTCTTTGGTGAAGATTTACGGTGGGTTTAAGAGTGTGAAGAGCGTGGTAGACGTTGGAGGAGGCGTAGGAACTACTTTATCTACAATCATCGAAGAACATCCTCACATTCATGGCATTAATTTCGACCTTCCTCATGTCATAAAGAGTGCACCTCCCATAGATGGTGGGTAACCTCCTCTTTCTCTAAAATTTATAGTTAGTAATTAGTAAGGTGTGAGTTTTCGTTTGACATGGATATGTTACATTGCAGGAGTGGAGCATGTGGAGGGCAATATGTTCGATAAAATTCCCTCTGGGGATGCAGTTTTCATGAAGGTATTTCATTCTGGCTTACACCTGATCAACTAATGTTGCCATTGTGATGTTTATGCTTCTGAATCCTAAGCTATTGGTTTTATTATCATTACAGTACATTTTACATAACTGGGACGATGAGCAGTGTGTGAAATTGCTCAAGAAAAGCTATGAGGCAATACCAGAGAATGGGAAGGTGTTAATTGTTGAAGAAGTAATTGAGAGCAAGGAAGGAGACAAAAGGCGACTGGGGTTATTGTTTGACATTTTGATGATGGGTTATACAAGCGGTGGAAGAGAGAGAACGGAAGATGAATACAAGGATTTATTTCACAAAGCCGGATTTAAAAGCTATAATATCGTGAAGTTGCCTTCCCTTTACGCACTCATAGAAGTTTCTAAATCATAATTGTCAATCTCAGTTTATGTTGTCTCTGTTGTTATTTTCTCGGTTCATCTAATGCTCAAGGTTGGTTTGCAAGGCATTGTAGGTGGTGAAAGTTTCTGTTACTAATGAAATACGATTTTCAGTGGATGTTTTTACTATTAATAATATTTCAAAATCTATTTTGTGGTTTAAATTCTAACATCGGTTCTCCAATATTATGGTTTGTTTTATAGAATATTAAAAACTAAGTGCAACAAAAGTGGTTTAGACTTGAGTGCCATGGAGTGGGAGTGGCGGTGGCTATATGTTTGTTTTTATGTTTCAATGTGGAGATGGTTTCGTTACAAAATTTTAAATATATTTATAAAGATTTTTTTTTTTTTTTTTAAATTTAATAATTTTTTTTTAATCATGATACTGTTTTTATTCATTAGTCTATTTTTATACATCATTAGATAAATTTATAGTAAAACTCTTTCATTAGAACCAATGCCTTAGGTTATAAAATATATAAAATGATTATATATAGAGATATCTTGGATCATAATTATGAAATATATATATAATGTATTGGATTGTTTCATAATAGTGAAATGTGCCTTGTACATGGATAAAATGTAAACATAACAATAATAGCTTATAGTCATTCTTTTTAACCCCTTTACTGAAGTCAAATATTTTAATGATATAGAAAAATTTCTAAGCTATTTAAAAACTTATAGCTACATGAAGGAGGTGCAAGGCAAATGCCAATAGAGCAAAATAAGTGTCATAATTATTCAAAAGAGAAAGGATAGCAAGTACAAAAAAAAAATGTTCTAAAAAACATGGTTACCTTTTATTCATGTTCTATATAACATAATCAACAAACAACATTTGATATATTTTTCTAGAGTTCAATTATCGAAAATAATTATTATGTTTTAAAGTGCATGATAAAGATAAGGAAATAATAGTAAAGGAAATAAGCACTGAAATAAAATAGGCAAAAAAAATGGTTTAAAAAAAACCTCAAACATATGCTGACTAAAGTGTTGAACCATACAAAAGGTATGTGAGCCATATTGGCAAAATGTCTCAAATGAATGATTGAAATATATACAAAAAATGGTGTTCTTAACGATCTTGTAAGGATTTTTAGACAAATGTTGTGAAGAGATATGGTTTATGGGTTGCACTTATTCTAGGATAAGTAAAAACCTTAAGAAAAAGCCTAGGAGATTATTAAGCAAATGCAATGTTAATAAAATCATGTGGTAACTTATAAAACTTCAATTTTAATTATTTGAATAACCCCTGAATTCCACAAAATAATAAGTATTTGCTTAAAATTAGATATTCAATTATAATAATATAGGTAGGAAAGAAGGGAAGGGTAGAGACTAGAAAATGAGAGTGTGGCGATGGTGAGGGTTATGTCTAGAAATAATCTATCTAATTCTATTGCATTATTTTGTCATAGTCTTAATAGGTATGAATGTTTCCTTTGGATTTTATATTTTAACTCTTTCTTGGACTACAACTCTAAAGATTTCACACTACATAAAAAGGGAGTGAAAATGAGAATTTAGAATTTTCTAAAAGGAAAGAATTCATTGCATTCATTTGAAAATGATATTTATGGGATATGTTGAGAGTTCTAATATTATTCATGTTTTCATATTCAATTATTTATTTTGGGGTTTGATAAAAAGAGAGAAGATGGAGTATAATAAAGATACATATTTTGAGGGAGACTTTAAATTTGTTGGCGATTCTAAAGTTTACTTTGTAAAATGATTAAGACAAAAAAATTTAAAATCTTGGAATCAAACAAAATATTGCAATGCTTTCAATAAATGAAACGAGAATACATGATTATCTACAACACTTGTGATGAGTTCAATAATGTGCATCTTTTAGTACATTTAAAATATTTTTCTATGTCATTGGACACCTTTAAATGATATCTAGGTTAGGGTTGTGAAAAATATGGTTTAATGCCAATGTGTGAATTAAAAATTAAAATAACATATTAAGTCTTTTTTATCCATTTGACTACCATACATTTGATCATTTAAATTATGTCGAGAAGAGGAGGGTCATGATGAAAAATATGGAAACATGATGATGATCTACCTATAAATGTGTTGTAAGCATAACTTCTTGGCATTTTGACAATATAATTATTGTCTCTATGTGATTTTCATTAGGATCTCCAATGTTTATTTTATCCTAGATTGTGCTGTAACAACACATATAAATGTGTCAAAGAATGAAATGAAATTACTTATAGTAAATAAATAATGTGGCTGAGAATGCAATCATATTAATAAATTTTGTTTATAAACTTTTGGTTTAATTTTATCAACATTTAGATTTAGGGGGTTAATCTAATTAAGATAAACTGTCAAGTATAAAAAATGGTTAAGATACAAAATAATTACACATAAAATAATTTGTAACTTACTATTTTTTTTAATATGATAAAATGGGAAAATACTAAAGGATAAATAACATAGTAGGAAATTGACATAAAAATTTACAAAAGTGATTATAAAACTAATTGTGAGATTGTGTGGGGTTGTGAATCAAGAATAGGTATTCATTTTTTTAAAGGCTAAGTCTATGTTATTTTATTCAGGTTATGGCTTCATCCTCTTGGGTTTTTGAGATCTACATGAATTCTAATAGATACACCAATGCTTATATGTCATGTGTTTTTATTTGGATATCTTATGTTCACTTCAGGAGCCACTGTGTGTTTTATTCTTACTTAAACCCTAGCTTAATGACAGGAGGTAATAAATCTTGTAAAAAAGGGACAATGGGCAAGGGGATGAAGTTTTGCTTCATACCAACACCCTATGGGTTGAGCATTACCCACATACCAATACTGGATAGAGGGATCAAACTCTATGTAGCTCTCTCATATTATGGTTGTGTTTGTATAATGCTATCAAAATTCCATATGTTGGTTCAATTATTGTTTAATTAGGTTCTTGAAAAAATTAATTTGAGCCTATCTTAAGCCTTCTTGTGTTATTAAGTAATCTATTTTCAATGTGTAGATAGATATTTTGGTGATTGTAATGGTAGAATCCTCTAACAAAAAAAAGGGTATAAAATGTGTTTATATAGAAGATATTTAGGTATTTATTTGAATTGGTCTTGTGATTCAATCTAAGTGTCCCATTATGATGATTTTTAATTTGGAAATTACTCAATCATTGGTAGGAGGATGAAACTTATGGTTTTATACATAATTGGATTATAGGATTGTCCTGAAGGAACAAATTCATTTAAAGATTAGAGACAATCAAACTAAAATTATAAATCAATCAAGTAATGATGAAAGGATACTTGGAATGAGGAATATGATCAATTAGTATCATATTTTCATTTTGATAAGGATCATTCATATAGAAGTAGAGGCATAAAGATTTTAAAACAATGAAATTGAGCACATGGTAAGTGTGCACAAGGGGTGGTCACAAGTGCATTAGTTTAGCATTAAATGTTAATTTTAGTGTCTATATTTTCATCCATTTTACTCTAATAATGTATCAAAGTGAAATTAGTAGAGTAAAATAAAGAGTGTTCTACCTAAGCTTACCTTTGAATAATGAACTTTAATGCCAAACACATGATGAAGGGTGCACCATGAAAACCTAAAATGAAACATTTATAAACTAATTCTTAATAAATATAAAAATATGAAAGTAATATTAGAAAATTATAGACCAAACATAAAGGAATAAGTGCACCTTTTCATGTATGCAAACCATTGAATTTTTTCCAGTGCAAAAATTGGTGATTAAATAGGGTGGAACCCTTGGTATTATTTTAGATGAAAAGACTTTCATTGGACTATGCTTTCCCCAATCACCATTTCTATTAGAATGTGCTTAATAAATCAATATTCACTTGAATTTATCATCACACAACTAAAGGTAGTAAAATAGCTTGGAATCCATGTATGAATTCTATTAGAACATTATGTTGAAATACTAGTGAAAAATGTAGAATACACGATTATAGATAAAATAAGATTCATTCTATTTCAAAATGGTTGAAATATTTGGTGAAAAATGATTGAAATTATATATAAACTAAGTCTGGTGAATAAAACATAGAGAAAGACATGAATTGTCATTCATTTTATGGAAACTAGTAAAAAAAAATTGGATAATAGGGATAATGTGCTATACACATGCCACCAATATGATATTTGACATATTTATTTTTATTACTAGGTAATAATAAATAAATTATTTATTAAACAGGTGTAAATTCTAGAACACATGCTGCACATGATGCCTCCAATCTAAGTAAAAATTGTAATAATCTCATTTTAAAAATTTAAAATTATTTTTGGTTAACCGCTAAAAATTGTTCTGTAGACTAAGTATGACTTGAATAATTTTATAAAATATTATTTATAACTTCTAGTGTGAAATTGAATTTATTTGGACACTAATAGCCTATGACATTGTCCCTAGGGTGTGGTATTTTTTGAATTTAATTTTTGATTATAAATGTAATATTCATTGTGATAAAATATGTAAATAATGTTATTACTTATCTATGTCCTAGATTGTTGTATCTTAGTATCTCTGACAAGATATTGTGTATGCCCCATACTTTGAGGTGAATTATGAAGGTTTCATAATAACTTAGCTCAAAATAAAAGTTATGTCATTAATGTAACAAAAATATTGAACTTTGGATTGATAATGATAACATTGAAAATCATGAAATCATGTTGATAATTTGATAAATATAGTAATGTATGATACATTTAAATCCAAGCATACATAAATTAATGTTGAGATAAATGTTAAAAATTTGGTATATAGTGAGCAATGATCAGATACTAAATACACTAAACTGATATATAACTACTTGATGAGGATGCACAATATCCCTCGTTGCATTAAAAATTATGGATATACATGACATACCTCATAATATTAAAAAAAAAATAAAAAAAAATAAAAAAAATGAAGCATAGCATGCTAGAGTCATGAAAATGACACACATATGAAGATTACATGCATAAGTACACAAATAACACAATAAGGTGAAGGAGCTATATACAAGGGACATTTTCAAATATCAATCACACATTTAAAAATATAGTCAATCTTACGAATGTAATCAAGGACATGTTTAAATGTTCACAATCAATATAATATAAATACACATAAATCATAAAGGAAAGTATAAAACATAAGAAGCATACAATATTAAGTTTACTTGATCTATATGAGTAATTTATAACAGCCTAATTTTTATAAATTTGGGTATCTAGTTATATATAAATGCTAAAATAAGGGAAAAAATAACAAAATATTCATGCATTATACTATAATATAGTATGAATAATATGGATAGTCATTTAGTTTTATAACCTAATAAAAGTATGCCTCTATTTATAATCTTAGAATCACATAAAATATTGCAATGTTTTCAATAAAGGAAAAGAGAATAAAATATTATCTACAACACTTGTATTGAGTTCAACATTGTGCATCTTATAGCACATTTAAAATATTTTTGTATTTCATTGGACACCTTAAAATGATATCTAGGTTAGGGTTGCGACAAATATGGTGTAATGCCAATGTGTGAATTAAAAATTAAAATAACATATTAAGGTTTTTTATCCATTTGACTACCATACATTTGATTATTTAAATTACATCAAGAAGAGGAGGGTCATGATGAAAAATATGGAAACATGATGATGATCTACCTATAAATGTGTTGTAAGCATAACTTCTTAGCATTTTTATAATATAATTATTGTCTCTATGTGATTTTCATTAGGATCTCCAATGTTTATTTCTTCCTAGTTTGTGCTATAACAACACATATAAATGTCTGAAAGAATGATGTGCAATTATTTATTTTAATGAAATAATGTGGCTGAGAATGAAATGATATTAATAAATTTTGATTTTCAACTTTTGGTTTTGTTTTATCAACATTTGGATTTAGTGGGTTAATCTAATTAAGATAATCTATCAAGTAAAAAAAATAGTAAAGATAGACAATAAATACACATAAAATAATTTGAAACTTACTACTTGTTTAAATATGATAAAATGGGAAAATACTAGAAGGATAAATAACTTATTAGGAAATTGGACATCAAAAATTACAAAAGTGATTATAAAACTAATTATGAGACTATGTAGGGTTGTTGTGAATCAAGAATAGGAATTATTTTATTATAGGGCCAAGGCTATGCTATTTTATTCAGGTTATGGCCTCATCTTATAGGGGTTTTGAGATCTATAATAATTCTAATTGACGCACCGATGCTTATATGTCATGTGTGTTTATTTGGATGGCTTATGTTCACTTTAAGAGCCACTATGAGTATTCTTATTACTCAAACCATAGATTAATGATAGGAGGTTATAAATGTTGTAAAAAATGGCCAATGGGCAAGGGGATGATGTTTCACTTAACCTAAACACCCTATGTGTTGAGCATTATCTACATACCAATACTGGATAGATGGATCAAACTCCATGTAGCTCCCTCATATTATGGTGGTGTGTGTATAATGATAATAAAATTCCATATATTAGTTCAATTAGGTGCTTGAGCAAATCAATTTATGCCTATATTAGGCCTTCTTATGTTATTAATAAATTTAGTTTCAATGTGTAGATAGATATTTTCGTAATTATAATGATAAAATCCTCTAGTGCAAAAATGGGCATAAAATGTGTTTATATAGCGAATATTTAGGTACTTATTTGAAATGGTCTTGTGATTCAAGTGTCCCATTGTGATGATTTTGAATTTGGAAATTACTCACTCATTGGTAGGAGGATGAAACTTGTGGTTTCATACACAATTGGATTACAAGGTTGACCTGAAGGAACAATTTCATTCAAATATTAGAGACAGTCAAACTAAAAGTATATATCAATCAAGTAATGATGCTAGGATGCTTGGAATGAGGAATATGAACAATTAGTATCAGAGTTTCCTTAGGATAAAGGATCATGAGTATAAAAGTTGAGGCATAAAGAATTTAAAATAATGGAATTCAGCACATGTTAAGTGTGCATAAGCAGTGGTCACAAGTGCATTAGTTTAGCATTAAATGCTAATTTTAGTGTCTATATTTTCATCCATTTTATTCTAGTAATGCATCAAAGTGAAATTAGAAGAGTAAAATGAAGAATGTTCTACCTGAGTTTACATTTGAATAATGAACTTTAATGCTAAACACATGATGAATGGTGTACCATAAAAACCTAAATTGAAACATTTATAAACTAATCCTTCCTTAAGATAAAAATATTAAAGTAATATTAGAAACTTATAGACCAAATATAAAGGAACAAGTGCACTTTTTAATGTATGAAAACCATTGCATTTTTTCTTATGCAAAACATGGTGACTAAATAGGGTGGAACCCTTGGTATTATTTTAGATGAAATGCTTGCATTATATTGTGCATGCCCCAATCACCATTTCTATTAGAATGTGATTAATAACTCAATATTCAATTGAATTTATCATCACACAACTCAAGGTAGTAAAATAGCTTGTAATCCATGTATGAATTCTAATAAAACATTATGCTAAAAAATCAGTAAAAAATGTAGAATACATGATTATGGATAAAATAAGATTCTTTTTATTTCAAAATGGTTTAAATATTTGGTGAAAAATGAGTGAAATTATATATGAACCGAGTATGGTGTATATAACATAGAGAAAGACATGAATTGTCATTCATTTTATGGAAACTAGTAAAAAATTGGACAATAGTGATAATGTGCTACACACATGCCACCAATATGATATTTGATATATTTATTTTGATTACTAAGTAATACTAACTAAAATATTGGTTAAAAATTGTTTAAATTCTAGAACACATGTCACACATGATGCCTCCAATCTAAGTAAAAGATGTAATAATCTCATGTATTAAATTAAAAATTATTTTTGGTTAACTGCTAAAAAATGTTATATAGAATAAGTATGATTCAAATTTTTTTGTAAAATATTGTTTCTAATTTCTAGTGTGAAAGTTAATTTATTTGGACACTAACAACCTATGACATTGTCCCTACGGTGTGGTATTATTTGAGTTTAATTTTTTTTATTACAAATGTAATATGCATTATGATATAATAAGTAAATACTGTTAGTATTTATCTGTGTGGTGGATTGTTGTATCTTAGTCTCTATTACAATCTATTGTGTATTCCCCATATTTTGAGCTGAATTATGAAGGTTTCACAATAACCTAGCTCAAAATAAAAGTAATGTCATTGATGTAACATAAATATTGAAATATGAATTAATAATGATAACAATGATAATCATGGAATCGTATAGATAATTTGAGAAATATAGTAATGTATGATACATGTAAATCCAACCATACATATTGTCATGTGGAGATAAATTGTAGAAATTTGGTATACAGTGAGCAATGATCATATACTAAATACATTAAACTGATATATAACTATTCGATGAGGATGCATGATATCCCTAATTGCATCAAAAATTATGGAGATACATGATATCCCTCAGAACATCAAAAAAAAAAAGAAAAACTAAAGCATAACACACAAGAGTCCTGGAAATGACACACACATGAAAATTACATGTAAAAGTACACAAAGAATACAAGAAGCTAAAGGAGCCATTTATAAGGTACATGGCAAAATATCAATCACATATATTTTAAAATATAGTAAGCCTTACAAATAAAATCAAGGACATGTTCAAATCTCCACAATCAAGATAATTTAAATACACATAAATCATGAGGGAAAGTATAAAACACAATAAGAATATAATATTAAGTTTAATTGATCTATATGAGCAATTTATAACATAGTAATTTATTTGGTAAGTTGGATATTGTGTTCATTGGTACAAGTCCACTAGAATGGGATAAAAATGTAATGTATTAATTTATATAGTAGTTAAAAAAAATTAACTAAATTTTCAAGGGATTAGATAATATCACAACATAACACTACATATAAAAGTGACAACTTATATGTTCTATAACTCACTCAAGTAAACTTGTGTAGAGTGTTTGATATAAAATTATATAGACATTTACCCCATATAATGAGGCATAAATAAACTAATATATATTAACTGCATATGTCATGCATGAATCCTAATTTTTAAATTTTTAAAATATTCTATATAATTCTATTTTAAAATATATATTATAGAAAATAAGGAACATACTAGCTAGTAACTACCATAAGATCCTCACAATAGGTAGGTAATTTATTTAGTATATGAAGGATGACGATCCTCACAATAGGTAGGTAATTTATTTAGTATATGAAGGATGACGTATCATGAATGTGAAGTATCATGTTATTGTGAAGTATCTAATATCAACTCAGAAACTACAATTTAATTTGTATCTCTATTACCAATATATGATATGTTGTAAAAGTAACTGTCTCTATAATTTTTGACAAATCACTAGTTAAGTGTATTTTCAAGGATATGTCTCCTTGTAAATTTAACCTTTTTTTTCCAAATTTTCTAAGTAGGTTGAACTTTTTTTTTGTTTCCCAACTTATATAAGTTGTTTAGGAATAATATCCTTTCATTGGAAGGTATATTAATATTGAATACCATTTAAAATGATAACATCATTAGCCAAAATGTAATTCAAAATTCATTTTACTTTAGAAGGATTTTCACAAAGCTCTTGAATCTAAGGATGTCCCATATATATCAAAGTCTCCTGCACCATGGACTACTACAAACCTGGTGGGAACATTGTTGAAGTAACTTGTAGTTGTAATGTGATCTCACCAATAGATATCTTAACATGTCCATTGAATCCCTTAAATATTGATGTTATAGAAAATAAATCCTTATGTGTATCTGAGATGTAAATTAAGTGTGATAATTCATATATTGACACTTGAACCATTATCATCCATCAAACTATGTATAATTTGATGATAAATATAAGATTCAATTGACAAAGAGTACAAATCAAAATCATCATCTACTATCTCATGTGTTATGAATCTAATAAGTGGTATAGATGGCCTTGAAAAATGGAATGTAGGAATAATGTCATTCAAAGGATGTTGTTCCTATGTCTAAGGATGATAAGAAGATGGTGAAAGATCTGAATTAAATATGTAATGTACTTTTGATTTATATGTTATATGCTTAGGGAAGGGATCGGTTAATATTTTTAGTGTTCTAATCTCACATTTTTGTTCTTGGGATAAGGATGTCTTATTTGGAATTCACAATGCATTATTGTCTATACTATGTGGCTTCATCCTCTATGGTTTTCATATCTACATTAATTTTTATAGATGCAACCTCACATATATGTCCCATGTGTCTATTTGTATGTCTTCATTTCACTATAGGAGCCAATATGTACCTTGTTCATCACTTTTACCCTAGCTCAATGATAAGAGGGAAAAATACTATTAAAATGGAGGAAATGTTTAATGGGTTAGGGTTATGTTGACTACATACCAATACTCTGAAGAGGGAGCAAAGACTATTTATTTTTTCAATGCTATGGTAGTGTGTGTAGAATAATAGTAAAATGTTATATGCTAGTGAAATCTTAGTGGTATTAGGTGTTGTAAAAACTGAATTGTGACCTTGTTTTTGTATTCATAACTAGATCAAGGTTTCTTGGGATATCAGGACTTAGGGTTGGGAAGATCATGTAATTTTCTCTAAATGTTCTATTACATATTTTAGTGCTTGCAATGATATAATATTATAGTGAAAAAATAAGAATGAAATATAATTATATATTGGAAATTTTGGGTTTAAATGAATTGGGCTTAAGAGTCATATTGAATGACCCATTAGGATGAATTTAAAATTTAGTTTAAATTAGTTATTAATTAGTGAGAAGATGAAACTGGTAATTTAAGACATTATCAGCCTATGAGATTGCCTTTAAGAAGTGATTTCATTTGATAAATATGGATAACTGAACTAGAATTACTAATGATCCAAGTAATGGACATTTGTTACTTGGAATGAATAATAATAACATTTATTATTAGAGTTTCCCTAAGATAGAGGGTCATCTATGTAGAAGTAGAGGAATATCTATTTTAAAATAGTGGAACTGAGCATAGGTTAATTGTGAATAAGGGGTGGTCACAAGAGCATTAATTTATAATTAAATGTTAATTTTATGATCTATATATCCATCATTTAAAATATTCAACAATAGTTATCAAGAAACTAGTTTAGATCAAAACCTTTTTTACATACAATTCTAATAAATGTAAAGACAATGTTAAAGATCTACCTAAGGTTTTAATGATATTTTGTTGTGGCATACATTGCAATGGATTATACAGATGGGAGTTGCACCTAGTCACTAATGATAATAATAGATATTTCACTAAATTATTTATCTATGTTGAAGGAAACCTCACATAAGTCTTTATTGATGCATCTCACAAATTTTCATCTTATATAATAATGTATAATAAGTAAAATAATTAGAGGGAATCAGAAAATATTAAACATATACATAAATAAAATATACCTTTTTATTTTTTTATATGCAATGATGCTCTTCATCATATGAACACTTTGTTGACTTTATAAGAAAAAGTGAATCCAAATAAAAATGTTATTCTATGTATGCGTTAATGAATACTAAAGGTACATGTGAATTTATTTGATATATAGACACATGATGCATAATCATTTTGATAATATTCAATGAAATGAATGGCTATCCTAATAAAATTAGTTAGATTTTTTGAATCTTATGAAAAAAATACTAAGCACTATTAACATGGTCAATAATTCTATTATTTATAAGTTTTCTAAAGGAATTTGAAGATCGCTCATTTAAATTTGTATTTTATGAACTAATTTCATAGCTAGTTTACAATGTCAATCCTTGAAATATATTAAACCACTTGAATTATGCTCAAATATATGAATTTTATTTCAATTCCTCTAGGCATTTATCTCTATGTAGATTTTATCTATGTGTTTTGTATGACTATTACAAAGGAATTCCCAATTCATTTCTCAAACCACTTTATATCCTTGTTAGACTTCTTCCAAAATTAGGCCAATAACTCATATTATATGATAGATATATTCCATAAACATAGTTACATTATCATAGACCTATCCACTTAACATGACCTTTTCATTTCACCATTTAATGTCTAGTTTCCAAAATGTAGAATATCCACATGGGTGATCTATCATGTTTCACGAGTCAACTAAAGTACATTATTCAATTGGACTCATAAAAATATAAATCAAAGGTCATCCATTACCATACATGAGATCTCCATAGAGATTTAAACTATCTATATACTATTGCACATCAAATGAATTTTCCCTACTCTTATCAAATTTAAAATCAATTAGTAAGAGTAGTCACAAGTGAAGTCTCAAGCATTACAAATCAGTTAAAGAATGAAATTCAAAATAATAGTCACATGAATATAGTGAAAGATCATAATTTCATAATTATGTTAAGTGAGAGAGTTACATGTGTCTTGATTGTCTCCTTCAATTATATAGACACATGAAAATTTATTAATCATTAATGGGGGTGATGGGAGTCAACTCAATCTATTACGCTTCCCATCATTTTTTTTATATCTCTCACAAGTATGCTTATCATTTTCAATAAAGTTAGAAGTAATATAGATTTTTTTTTGAGACATTGACATCTTCAAAATAGTTCATACCTCTTAGTACACATAGGTGTAGATGATAGAGTAATTACAACTTGGTCACTTACACAATGGAAAATAATATAATCAATAGTCAAGATCACATTACATAGATATCTATGGACAGAAGAATTTTTAAGATATAGTCTGAGACTTTATTCCTAGATGCCAACTATCACAAGCATGTTTTATCATATTTTCTATGCCACATTTTAGAATGCAAATTTTTGAGCTAAAATGAGAACTTCTACGCCACATTTCAAGAGTTTTATGACTTGGGGTGACACTTGTGCTTCCTAAATTTGCATGATTAGTTTCACACTCTCCTCCCATGTAAAATTAACTCATGTTTTCATCTTGACAAGTTTCCTTATGACCTTTGTACTTTTATCTTCTCCTCTCTCTCTCAACTTCTATAAGAACTAGCCTTTTTGGCCTTTGTAAACTATGATCCACATAAGGATGGATAAGCCTTGATCATTTGCATACCATGTATCAATAAATATAATTGATTTTTATCTCTTCCATGACTATTCATAGTTTTTTTTACTTGGATGATTGATTTTGGTTAATGATGACTCTTGTTTTCTTAGCATGTTGTCTCATTCTCTCACCTATTTGTAGTTGGAAAGCTTCTTCTTCTAGGTCATGTGAATTGTTCTAGGAAGTGTCAACATTTAGTGAGTTAGTCTATTCACTAGTGCCATTCAATGCCTCTTGTCTAGTCATCCTAGCCTAAACATTCATCCATAACTTGATAATAAAACATTGGTGTGAGAAGATGCAGATTGGAGAAGTGTATGTTTGGTTAGTCCCTTGTTCTCATGTTTACCATGCAACTGGTTGGTAGTCATCAAATGATTTGGTGTATCACCTTCCTTAATATAGTTTAATTTTAGATTTTTCTCTTTTTTCCCTCACAAGCATTGGTGTAATAGTGTTCTACAAGTGGTACATCAAGGGAGCTAGCCCTATCTGGTGATTCACTTCACTCTTACGCTACCAACAACATAGAGGTGTTTCAATTATACCACCTGGATAAGGAGAGCCAAAACATATCCTTAAAAGGTGAAAATCCAAGTGACAATAGTGATCATAAAAAAAACTTTATGTATGATAACTATAAATGAAACATACTGCACATAGATCATTGATCACTATCATTGTAAGCAATACATCATAATACAAATATGGAAAGTAATTACAATTAACTAGCCATGACTGATACATGTCGATAGCCATTGATATCATGTAATAATTAAATATTTAAATCTCATCATGATATTTTCTCAATACTAAACATAATGCAATACAAAGTACATATATAAGATACATGGCTCCTTGACGTATAGTTCCTTAGACTCTAGTATCTATGGTAATCTCAAGTGTCATATCAAAAGTATTACTACTATGGGGAGGGAGATCATCATCTAAGTGATTCTATACACCAACCATAGATCAAAGATCTCTTGCACTAACCCCATTAGATAATGTCCCTCTCTTCTTATATGAGTAGATAGTGATAGCATGGGAATTCACAGAGATAAGATAGTACTTGTGTGTTGTAGTAATTATAAAACTAAAAATATGATGTATCATATAAACTTGTTATATTATAAGATATCACACAAACATGTAAATCAAATTTTTAAAATGATAATGTCTCATTAAAAATTATATTGGCCAAATTTTTTAAATAATAAATGATCTATGAATCAATCAAAATTCATCCACACCAATTGATCAAATTAACTTCATCTGATATTGTGTTGTTAGTAAGCTAGTGAAGTCCGTCTCACTTCCTACTTAGTATCACCAATGTGAGATATGATTAAAATAATATAACCAATAGATTTATATAGAATTCATCCTACTAGAAATGAAATAACATTCTAATCATAATAATAATTAAAAAGTATACATTTATTCTATCAAACATATAAATGCTTCTCATAAAAATATCTATCCCATAATATAAAAAATCAGCAACACATTCAAATTATACCACTCGAGTATAATATATATTAGATTGTACACTCTATTTTTTATAAGAATACATAATAAAATATATTATAATAACTATCATAAAACATCTTATTCTTAGAAATGTCCAACACACATACATTTAGTTCATCAAACATATGAATAAATCTAGACATATTAATTATAGTTTGTACTACCCAAGTATAACATACATTTAAAATCTAGTTTTTAAATATAATAACTTATATGACATCCAATAATATCATATCTCATTTGCACATGAGCACACTACTCAATCATAAACAACCCGTCTTATAATTTTAAGAATCAAATGTCCCTTAATCCTAAATAATAGGCAAACAAGTATAATTTATACCATCTAGGTATATCCTATGTTTAAATTGCATACTATAAATTATAATAACCATAATATATAGGCACACATCTTGATGCACTAATATATGTTATATATATCTAAACACTTATACATTTTTATCTACTCATAATATGTACAACTCACTAGTTTCATTACTGTATGTGTATACACAACAAAAAATTGTCATGCTATTTTCAAAGCGTCAGATAACCCATAACCAAGTTATATCATAAATCTTTATTTAAATAAATTAATTATATTTCTAAGTACTCCTTTCATATGGTTATAATTTTAGTCCCTTAAACACCTTATGACTCAATATAACCATTCATTTAGCTACAAGCTTAGGCATATAAATCAATTCCTATATATATAATATTTTAATATGGTTGCTTATGTCCATGAATAAAGTTTTTTCTTATATATGACTAATTTTTTAACATAATATGTAATCACACAAATGATATGTAAATACTATATCAATGGATAATTGTATTTCTATGTCAAAAACTATGATTTTAACCATCATCATACATTCTTATTCACAAGATATATTGATAATATTTATAAGATAAATGACTCAATAATATAATATTCATTTATAGTTTTTATCCTTACCTAAATAGATTTACAAATATACTACACCCTATGATAACCCATATTATCATAATCTAGTCTTCCTATGCATAACTACTAAATACCACAACCATTTATAATAAAGTAGTTATGAATCAATAAAATAATAAGCTTATGTTCAAACAACTAGTTATAATAAATAGAGTGTCAGTTCACATGAAACACATAACATTTCATTCTAGCATTTTTTATACTCTCAGGGGGTTGTTTGCATGCATACATAAAGTTCTATTATAAAAAATTCTATAATATAATTTTTAACCACTAATGAAACTAAATTACAATAATAGACCCCTATATACAAGTATAAGATATTAGACGTATGTATACCTATATTCTCATTAAGCATACCATTATTAATTTATAAATACGTATCTATTATTAGTGTTATATCCACACTATGTGCTTTGTTTCCCATTCTACATATGTAAAGTAATACTTTATCATAAAGCTTAACATAACATAATGGAAGACTATGATTTAGCTAAATATGTCTCACATGCTTTACCCATACCCTATTATGATATCAATATGCTTATAGCTATATATATGCTAGTTCAAGAAACATAACTATTATGATTATTTACATGATAAGACATAACACATTAGGTTAACTTATATTATCGGTCCACTTTTTATTAGTCTCAAGATACAAGCTCTGTACCCATTTAGATTGACCTATTAATCTTTTTCTTATTTTAGTTATAAGCTAAATTCAACAAGATCAATGATAAACATATATATTAAAATTAAATCAACATTTTGTGACCACCACTATTATAATTATAAAGTCCATTCAAATATCGATGTAAAAGGAAATGGATGAATGCACGGATAGGTTTCAAAACATCTTGCATAATCTTCATAGTATATCTTTATACTTTTGCTCACCATACACCTACATATACAATATAAATTAGATTTTTTATAAACACAAGCTAATATATAAACTATAAAAATATGGGTTATATGGTGATATTATCACATACCCACTTATATTATCATATATAATGATATGTTTAAAATAGACATATAAACATATATTACCACACTATCATATTATTAGTTCTAAAGTGATACGATCATATAAAAATATAGAATATATAGATCAATTATATATAGTGATTTACCACCCTTCTTATTTAAAATGTAAGAAACACATAGTATCTATATAGGGGTGATATAAGATAAACATGATCATGTACATGTTTATTTTAAACATATATTATCATATGGTGATACAAGCATATTACACCAGCTTATATGATTTTATAGAAGCATATTACATAGTCGTATGGTTATTTTATTCCACTTACTACCCATGCATAACCTTTATTATGTTAAATCTATTTTAAATAAAAATAATGGAATCTCCATATATAGGTATTCTTCTTCTAAAAGAAACATAGCATAAATCAAATATTGACTATATAATCCTTTAGGTAGTATCTATAATGTATATACATTAGATGTACACATATACATATACCATTCTATTCAAGTAGGCTCACACGGTCCATACATCGATTAAAAATAATAGTGAACAAAATATAAACCACTCTCTAAAGTTATCGTATACTAAGCACTATAATTTAATATTATTGTTTGATTTAATCACCAAATTATAATCAAGTATTTATCCTTGTAAACATTAATAATTATGTATCCTACGCCTTATGCTAAGGTATTGATTAGTAATAGAACTTCTTGGGAATAAATTTAACAACAAATATATTACCTAGTAGTTGGTAATAACTAAACTACAGTCCAAGAGGAATTGCCTTATATATATATACAAAATAAAGTTTGTTATAAAATTGACTTAGGTAGTATGATTCATTTATTATGTATTTATCTTATATTTTATTATTTGTACAACTCAAACAATCTGATTTATTTATCTCTCTCTCTCTCTCTCTCTCTCTATATATATATATATATATATATTTATTTATTTATTTGTAGTTCAGTTGTATATAAGTAGTTTGAGTGTAGATCGATGCCTATGTATGGTTTGAAGTAATTTAGCATATATTCAATTTACTTGGGATGCCTAGTTCATATATTCTTTGCAAAATTATTTCAATAACAAATATTTAACTAACATCTTGAAGGCTACTAATTTCACTACACAGTCCACTTCACATAAAAAGGAACACAAAAATTAAGGTTTTTGCATGAGCAAAGGCAACTAGTTTGACTTTTTTGCTTTTCTTCTTCCTGATTCTTTTCCTTCTTTTCTTACTGCGTGCTTTTATTTTTACTTCTTTTCTTCTAGTATATAATACGTCTCCCTTTCCTATTTCAGTATATTATTTTTCCTTCCCTAAGGAAAAGCATACCTTTTTGTTTTCATCATTTTTGTTATTATTTAATTATTTATCTTTATTTATTTTTAACCTTTTCCACTTTCTCTTATTTATTATTGGTTTTTACCTCTTTTTTATTATTTTTAGAATTTATTATTTTTTCTTCTTAATTGAAAATTATCGTATTTTGTTTATTTTACTCTAATTACAATAATAAGCATATTTACTAATTAATTTAGCATCTCCAAATGCTAGATGATTTTAATGATATATCAATTAATTAACAACTCAAATTTAATTTAACTATGTAAATCCTATTTCTAACAACATTTAATAATCACATACATAACCACATAAATATCAAAACATTAATAGACATACACACATGTCACGTAAGATGAATTCTAAATAACCATCTAAATTATTTTAGCAAACATGTTTAAATAAATTTTTAATGCAAACAACATTAAAACACAGTATGTTAACTAATTTATTATGCATCTAACATGTTCTATCTAATGTTTACATGGTTTTGGCTGATTTCTTTATTGTTCTCTAATATCTCCATCTATGTCACCCTCTCTGATGATGCTCTCCCTCCATCACGTTGTGAGGGATGAGTTATCTTACATCAACCTCATAATAAGTAGGTAGTTAGGTCATAATAACATGATATAAATACATCATAAAATATAACTTAGATTCAAAATCAACATGTTCATAATGTAAACATATACACTTAGTTAACTCATATCAATGTAATCATGTAACTGAAACAATATCTTAGTATCTCATAACAACATTTATCTCAAAGCTTAGTTAAAAATAATGAAATAAAATTTATCAACTATAAATATATATAGATAATTAGATAATTCATTTCACTAAGAATCGATATGTAACATCCTTCCCCCTAAAGCTAGTCATCACCCTAGATGAATTTTATTTAAGCATAAGATCTAAATAAAAAACATTATTCAACAAAGAAATAACATAGTATAAAGTATTAAATCAAGAGAATAAATGTGAAATTTTCCTATAAAACTCATCATAGTCCTCACATTTAGTACTACTCTCAAATTATTGGTCCCGCAAGACCCTACACTATGAAATCTCCTTATTAAGCAAACACATTTTTCGAGTTTCATTTACTCTTATTGGTTTTATCATAACCACCATGGGCTCTAAAATTGGTAAGATAAGCCTATATATTATAGGATTGATAACTTATGATACCTCAAAGGGTCCCACATATCTCAGTTAAAGTTTTATTGACTTCTCAAAGGCACATAAGATCATAAAATCCAAAAAAATGGCTAAGAAGAGTTCCACAAAACCTTATAGCCCCTCTGCACATCTTTCTAACCTAGAGCGTGTTTTTCTCATCCTAAAGAAAAGTGCTTAGGTAACCTGGCAAGAATGATGTGTATAAGTTAATACCATCACTACTCCACATCATTCTTGATAAATATAACATGTCAATAATGTTGCTACTCCAAATATGCCCTGACAAGTATGGTGATGAATGGAAACTATTAATACTACATTTTCAATGTATACAAAATTAAGGGATAAACATTCCAAAGTATACATCCATATGGCCATATGATTGAATTTGATAAGTTCATCTACCAAACCATGAATTTAATAAGTTCCTTTTATCAGATCCAAACTCAATAACTTATGAATCAATGTGAAACTAAGTAGGATCCACTTCCATCACTTAGTACTAACATTCCTAATTCACCACTTATCCATTAGCTCTTCATGACATAGTGATCTCCAAAATGTGCACAAATTTAAATGAATAAAAAATATATACTAATATATCCTATAAATAAATAATATAATATAAATAATTCTAGATGTACCATCATACATTAAAATAAAAATCATATAATCTTACATAATTAAATTAATTTTCCACTAGTCAAACATAACTAGTATTATATTTCACAGTTTAACCTATAGTTTTATATTCACATTTAAGATGAAATAATGTTAAAATTATCATAACATATAAATTTCAAGGATCCCACCATCCTTACAACCTTATAAAGGTAACAAGTGAGACAATGTCTCTCTGCTTAATTGACTAGTACATAAAAAGTTAAAAGTTGATCTCAACCCTTTTAGAATAACAAGATGGTCCACACATTCTATACCCTACATGATCCTATAAAAAGTTACATAAATATCTCATCAAAATAACATGTTTTTAATCAAGATAAGAGTAATATAAATATAATGAAGGGTATATAATAACATAATGAATATAATTAACTTATAATTCTTAATCTATAATCATTATAAATTCAAGGTCCACCACTTCACATGGTCAAAGTTCAAAAGAATAATTTGAGTAGTAATATAAAGTATAACTTTAAAAATTCACATGTAGAAAGTAGAGAACAAAAATCTTTAAAAAAAACTTTGAAATACCCTCACAAGGTATAAAAAAAACATCACAACCCAATTTTCCATAATCATTACCTACTTACCAAACTTGTAATAGTATCATAACTTGCTTCCACAATCGGAAGGAAAATACTAACCATAAAGATGCCTCAATCCATCCAATCTTATGTATTCTCTCTCAACAAGAAGTAGAAGACATCATACCATGAACTTAAGGGAATAAGGTCAAAACAACAACAAGAAAATATGAATCCTCTAAGTGGGCTTATAATGATGTCAAAAGAGGTTGAGAGAGTAACAACTCATCTCTATGCTAGCTATAAGAGATAACATTTCTTACCAATTCCACATAAATATATGGGGTTCCAATACGTAATAAACCTCCTAACACATAGGAATAATAATAAAAAAATATATAACCTACTACTAGTAGAATTCCCATCGCACTCGGTAGTTCCAATATAAAATGGTCTTATAGGATTTCCCACTCCTAGGATTAGTGTATATAAGACATAAAACTAATGCACATATACTTAAGTGAGAAGTATCCCATGCTTGAAATCTAGCACCTAATACACTAGTGAATAGAAGGACATTAAAATGCTAATAAAGTATCATATGTAACTCTGATACCACATGTAATATCCCTACTAGTATCTACCTGTAAATACTCGATTTTAAAAAAAACTTAAAAACATATATTATATATAGATTAAACCATGAGAATCTAATTAATGATCATACAAAATACACTATGTGTGACAACTATAAATGAAGTATACTATACCATACATCATTGATCACTATCATCATAAAAAACACATTGTAATAAAAATATAGAAAGTAATTATAATTAACTAGCCATGGATGCTATATATGAACAATAATACTATCAATGTGAAATAATTAATAAATTAAAGATCATCATGATAATGTTTCAATAATAAATACAATACAATACAAAATACTTATATAATATACATGGATCCTCGAAGCATAGTTCCCCAGACTCTAGTATATATGGTAATCTCATATGTCATCTCAAAATTAATACTACTATGGGGAGGAAGAGGATAATTTGAGTGATTTTACACACTAAATATGGATAAATAATCCATCACACTAATCCCATCAGTGAATGACACTCCCTTAATGAATGAGTTGATAATTAAGGTGTGCAAATATAAAAAGACAAGATAATACCTATTTGTTGTATGATTTATAAAACTAAACATGAGGTGTATCAGAGAAACCCATTTTATTACAAGATATCACACAAACATGTAGATCATACTCATGAAATGATAATGACTCACTAAATATTACTTTGGTTAAATATTTTAAATAATAAATTATCTATGGATCAATTAAAATTTATACACAACACTTGATTGGATTACTTTTATTTTACATTGTGATTCTAGTAAGCTACTGAAATTTGTCTCACTAATCAATCAATATCACCAATGTGACATATGATTAACATAATATAACCAATATATTAATATAGATTGTATCCTACTAGTAATCACATAATATGCTAAGCATAATAATGATTAAAAAGCATATATTTATTCCATCAAATTTTTAAATATATCTCATAAAAATTTCTATCCCATAATATAAATAATAAGCAACACATTCATATTACACCACTCAAATATACTATATATTAGGCTACACACTCTATTTTTCATAAGAAAACACAATACAATACTTTCTACTAACTGTCATAAAGCATGATATTCCTAGAAATGTCCAACACACATTTATTTAGTCCATCAAAGGTATGAATGAATCTAGATATATTAATTATAGTTTATACCACCTAGGTATAACATAAATTCATAATATAGTTTTCAAATAAAATACCCTCTATGACATCCCATAATATCATAATTTATTTGTACATGAACACACTACTCAATCATGAACAACTAATCTTATAATTTTAAGAATCAAATCTGTCTTAATCTTAAATAATAGGTAAGCATGTATAATTTATACCATCAGATTATATCCTATATTTTAATTGCATAATGGTAATTAAAAGAAACATAATATATAGGCACACATCATGATGCACTAATGTATTATTTATATGTCTAAACACTTGTATGTTTTTATGTACTCACAATATGTACAACTCAAAAATATCATTACTACATGCCTATATAACATTAATCTATAATGTTATTTCTAAAGTGTTAGATAACCCATAACCAAGATATACCATAAACTTTGATTTAAATAACTTAATTCTATTTCTAGGGACTACTTTCATACACTTATAATTTTGGTCCCTCGGATAACTTATGACTCAATATAACCATCAATTTAGCTACAAGTTTAGGCATATGACCCATTCCTATATGCGTAATATTTTCATATGGTTGATTAAGTTCAATAATAAATCTATTTCTGATATACAAATAATCATTCAACATAATATGTACCATATGTAAGCACACAAATGATATGCAAATATTATATCAATGGAAAACTATATTTCTAAGTTAAGAACTCCATATGATTTTAAAAATCACTACACATTCCTGTTCACAATATATATTGATGATCTCTATAAGATAAGGGATTCAATAATTTAATACACCTTTCTAGGTTGTATCCTTATCTAAATAGATTTCTAAATATGCTACGCCCTATGATAACTTATATTATCATATTCTAGTGTTCTTATGCATAAATACTAAATACCATAATCAATCACAATAAAGTAGCTATGAATCAATGAAAGCATAATCTTATGGTCAAATAACTAATTATAATAAATAAAGTCTCAATTCATATGAAACACATGATATTCCATTCTAGCATTTGTTATATTCTCAGGGGGTTTTATGCATGCATACATAATGTTCTATTATATAAATTTATATAATATAGTTTTAAACCACCAATGGAACTATAATTAGAAGATCACACCCCTACGTATAAACTATTAACATATGTATACCTATATTCTCATTAATCATACCATTATTAATTCATAAATACATAGCTATTATTAGTGTTATATCCACACTATGTGCTTTGTTTCTCATGATACATATGTAAAGTGATATTACATCATAAAGATTAACATGAAATAATAGAAGACAACATTTTAGCTTAATATGTCTCTCATGCTTTACCCAAACCCTATTATGATATCAATGTACTTATATCTACATATATGCCAGTAGAAGAAGCGTAACCATTACAATTATTTACATGAAAAGACATAAGACATTAGGTGAACTTATATTATTGATCCACTTGTTATTAGTCTCAAGATACAAGATCTATGCACACTTAGAGTGATCTAGTAATCTTAATCGTAGTTTACCTATAATGGAATTCAACAAGATCAGTGATAAACATATATATTAAAATCATATCAACATTTTATGACAACCAATATTATAATTATAAATTCCATTCAAATATCAACATAAAATAAAATGGTTGAATACATGCCTAGGTTTTAAGACATGTTGCATAATCTTTATAGTATAACATTATACTTTTTCTCATTATAAACCTACATATAAAATATACATCAGGTTTATTTTAAACACAAGATAATGTATAAACTATGATAATATCAGTTATATGGTGATATTATCACATGCCCACTTATATTATCATAAACGATGATACATTTAAAATATACATCTAAACATATATTACCATACTCTCATATTATGAATTATATATATATATATATATATATCTACATATATGTATATATATATATCTACATATATGTATATATATATATATCTACATATATGTATATATATATATCTACATATATGTATATGTATATATATATCTACATATATATGTATATATATATCTACATATATTTATGTATATATATATCTACATATATACATATATATCTACATATATATCTACATATATATATATACATATATATCTACATATATATCTATATATATATATATATATATATATATATATATATATATATATATATATATATATATATATATATATATAGTGAGTTACCATTCTTATTTAAAATATATATATATATATATATATATATAGTGAGTTACCATTCTTATTTAAAATGTAATAAACACATAACATCTATATAGGGGTGATATTAGATAAACATAATCATGTATGGGTTTGTTTTGAACATATATTGTCATATGGTGATGCAAGCATATTACACCAAGTTATACAATTTTACACAAACACATTACATATTTATATAGTTATTTTATTACACTCGATATCCACACATAACATTTATTATGTAAAATATATTTTAAATAAAAATTATGGAGTCACCATATATATGTCTTCTGCATCTAAAAGAAACATAATATAGTTCAAAGATTAACTATATAGTCCATTAAGTAGTATCTATATTGTATATATATTCATTGCACTCATAGATATAACATTCTTTTCAAGCAAGCTCACACGATCCATACACTAGTTACAAATAATAGTGAACAAAATATAAATCACTCTCTAAGTTGCCATATACTAAGTACTAGAATATAATATTATAGTCTGATTTAATCACTGGATTACAATGAAATATTTTTCCTTGTAAGCATTCTTAATTTTGTATCCTATGGCATATGCTAAGGTATTGATCAATAATATCACTTATTGGTAACAAATTTAAACACAAATATATTAACTAATCACTTTTAATAATTAAATTACAACCCAATATGAATCTCCATATATATATATATATATAGTTTGTTGTAAAATCAACATATGTAGTATTGATTCATTTCTTTTGTATTTATCATATATTTTGGTGTTTATACATCTCAAACAAGCCAATTTATTGATGCTTCTCTCTCTCTCTCTCTCTATATATATATATATATATATATATATATATATATATATATATATATCTTTGTGTGTGTGTGTGTCTATATATATATATATATATATCTGTGTGTGTGTGTGTTTCTACACACACACACACACACCCATGCACACACACACACACGTGCGCGCACGCACGCACACACACACACACACACACACACACACACACACACACACACACACACACACACACACACACACACACACACAAGCACACACGTGCACACACACACGCACGTGCGCACGCACACACACACACACATTTGAAGATCAGTTGTATGCAAATAGGTTGAGTGTAGATCGATAATTATGTATGGTTTGAAGTAATTTAGCATATACTCAATTCACATGGGATGCCTAGTTCATATATTACTTTCCAAATTAATTCAATGACAAATAGTTAACTAACACCTCTCAGGCTATTAATTTCACTACACAGTCCACACCGTATTAAAATGTACATAGAAATTATGTTTTTTACATGAGCAAAGGCACCTCCCTTGACTTGTTAGCTTTTCCTTAGCATGATTCTTTGCCTTCCTTTCATACTATAGCCTTTTCCTTCTTCTATTCTTATAGTATATCCTACATTTCAGTTTTATATCTTAGCATATTAATTTTTCTTCACAGAGGAAAATCATAGCTTTTTTATTTTATTTATTTTTGTTATTATTTTATCAATATGTTTATTTATTTTTAACCCTTTCCACTTTCTATTATTTATGATTGTTTCTTTTTGATTTTTAACACTTTTTCCTTATTTTGAGAGTTTCTTCTCTTTTTTCCTATTTTCTCTTCTTAATTGAAAATTTTATATATATATATATATATATATATATATATATATATATATATATATATATAAGTCTAATTAGTATATTTGATAATTAAATTAGCATCTCTAGATGACATGATGATTTTAATGATAAATCCATTAATTAATAACCTAAATTAAATCTAACTATGAAAATTGCATTTCTAACATCATTTAATGATCACATATGCAATCACACAAATATCAAAACATTAATGGATATATCACATGTCACACAAGATGAATTCCAAATAACTATATAAAATATGATAAAAACCATGTTTAAATGAATATGTAATGTAAACGACATCAAAACACATTATGCTAACTACTTTACTATGCATCTAACATGTGTTAGCTAATGTGGTGTTTGCAAGTTTATAGCTAGTTTCTATGTTATTCTCTAAAATATCCATATACATCACCCTCTTCAATGATTCTCTTCCTTCATCATGCTTTGAAGGATGGGTTATCCTATGTCAACCTGATAATAAGCAAGTCATTAGACGATAACAACATGATATATGTATATCATAAAATATAACTGAAATAATAAATCAACATGTTCATAATATAAACATAAACACTACAAGTAACTCATAAAAATTTAATCATGGAACCAAAGAAATATCATACTATCCCATTAAAACATCTATCTGAAAGCTTAGTTAAAAATAACTATATCAAATTTGTCAACTATAAATATTCATAGAAAATCAAATAGTTTGCTTGGCGAGGAATCAGGATGTACTAGTCAAGATGACTGCATTATCACATATAATGTTGATAGTGATGTCACTATTATCAAATAGGATGGAATGACCTTATGGCCTAATGATCATCAATTATAATACATTCAATTTCAATTGAAGAAAGTATATAAAATTTTGGAGTTGGAAATTTTGAATTTATGGACACTTGAGTCATATTTTACCTCTTCTTTGTGGTTGCATACATGATCTATCTATGGGGTATATATAAATAAAATGTTATTCACTAATATCATTAAATAAGTATATTTGAGAATTTATATGTAGAGTGGCACCAATATAAAGAACCCAATCATCAAACCATGACAAACTAACAAAGATAATGTTTCCACCATAATTTGTATTAGAACACACATTCACTAGTGAATTGGGTAGATCTTGACTCTTTTATTTATTTATTTAATTTTTCATATTTATTGTTATGGTATTCTTCAATTTTATCCATGGTGTTATGCATTTTTGATTCTCATGTCTTCCTTTTTTATAATACCATTCATAGTAGAGGTTTTGTTTATCATTATAATTTTTTTACCACCTTGATTTTCACTTTTGTTGCCTTTTCCCTTTTTTATTCTTGTACTTATTTTGTCCTTCAATTTTGGAAGATATGGCCTTCTTGGATGTTTTGGAATAATTTCCCTTTACATAACACACACTTTTTCTTGTGGACTTAGTTTTTTTTCGAAAGGTATTTTCTCTTTTTGTTATCTTTTCAACCAATTGATACAATATGAGAGTATTCAACTGATTTTTTTCTTTTAAAGAATCCAAGTAGGTTTAATAATTGGGAAGAAGTTATTTTATTTATATGATCATTTAGATGTCAATTTTTACACCACTGGCATCCACGTCATTGTATTTCATGTATTTCTGAACCCATTATCATTACATCACCATATTTCAACTTGAGGTTGAACAGATTCAACTACAACTGAATGAGTTCTAACTTTGAGTGGGAATCATATATTTATTTTAATTTGTGAAATTATTTCGATGGAGTACTACACCTATAACTTTGTTGAAAGACATATTTGAGAACTAATTTGTTTGAGTCCAGTTTTTGAGTTTTGAGTTTTACATTTGTGAAACCTTCAAAGTGGTTTCTTATCACTTCAAATGGTCCCCATGTTGTATATAGGTCATAAGAATTATATGAGAAACCACTCTATGTACATTCCCTTACTATATACCCATTATTACATGGAAAGTGCTGGTCCTTTCTATATACATGGTAGTATATGAAAGAAGTGTTAAGACATGTGAGAGTAATGTGTTACATGGTACTTAGGTGGAACATGAAAAATATTCACCTTGTCATTAACATTATTTTAATAAGAAAACATCATACATGCTGATATACTTAGTGTTTTTTAATTTCTAGATTAAGCTTTTCAATAAAAACAAATGAGCAAAGAGTTTCTCTCCTTATTTCTCCTTTATTTTCACAATTTGATTTCTTTTTGTCAAATTATGCTTTAGACTAGTTTTTAAAAATGACTATTAATGAAAATGTTTAAAAAAAAACCCATTATATGTATCTCTATTTAGATATTGACTTATAAAGACTTATATTGAAAAAACTTGACTTGTCCTAAGTTTTGAATGTAAAAAAATAATTAAATTCACTTATCTCAACTCATTTAACACTTTATAGAATATTAAAAAATTGATAAATATAATCTAAAAAAATTACATGCCCTTATAAAAATCAAGGAAAGAATTTCAGAGTTTCCACATCCCTACTTTGGACTGCTAATACACTAAGAGAAAAATAATATATAATTACACTACCAAAGAAGTATGAAAATGATAGGAGTTTGTCAAAAATAACATATATTTACATAATAGTAGTGCCACACAACAATAATATTTAACAAAAAAGAATATTAAAATTTTAATTTCATGATATTTAGTAAAGAAGAATCATAAATGTGTTGACAAATTCATTACACTTATTGACTGATGGTGAATTCGTCACATTTATTGACTTATATCTATTGAACAAAAGTCTGAGTGAACCAATTACAACTTTGTAAACATTCTGGAGTGACTTTGGGAGCAATTCTCTTGTTTACTTGGCCAAAATGTAATATTCACACTTCTCATCATAATTTTTAGGAAAGGTAGGCAATGTGACAACACAATTATTTCATAATACACAAATGTTATAGTGAGTATGTCTGAATCGAGAATGCCATAAAATATCTGGAGACATTTTATCTTTAGTGAGATAAGCATAATTCCCTGAATTTGATGGCTCACCGCTAAGTTTGAGTAAGTTTCCTTCCTTATATCTAATCAAGATGATTGCACTATCACATTTTATTTTGATAGTTATGTCACTATTATCCAACATAATGGAATGGCCCCTTGTTGTCTAATGATCACTAGTGACACTAATTTTAATTTCAATGGACAAAAGTATACAAACTTTTAGAGTTTGAAATTTTGAATCAATGTACACTTGAATTATATTTTAGCTCTTCTTTTTGGTTTTAGACTTGATCTATTTATGGGGTATACAAAACTAAAATTTTATTCACTAAACACTTTAAATAAGTCTTTTCAAAAATTCATATGTAGAGTGGCACTAGTATAAAGAACCCAATCATCAAACATTAATAAACTAATAGACATAATGTTTCCTTCATCATTTATATTGAAACACACATTCACTAGTGAATTGGGAAGAGTTTGACTATTTTGTTTATTTATTTAATTTTTCAGCTTTAATATTATGATATTCTTTAATTTTATCCCATGATGTTATGCATTAATGAGTCTCATGGATTCCTTTTCTATAACACAATTCACAGTAGAGGTTTTGTTTATCATTCTATTTTTATTTTTACCACCTTGATTTTCATTTTTTTTTAACTTTTCACTTATTTTTATTATTATACTTATTTTTTCCTTCAATTTTGGAAGATGTGGCCTTATTAGATGTTTTGAAACAATTTCCATTTACATAACACACACTTTCTCGTGGACTAAGTTTTTATTCAAAAGGTATTTTATCTTTTTGTTATCTTTTCAACCAATTGAAAAAATGCAAGAGCATTCAATAGATTACTTGTTTGTATACAATCTAGGAAGGTTAAATAATTGGGAAGAAGGGATTTTATTTATATGATCATTTAAATGTTAGTTTTGACACTAGTGGCATCCACATCATTGTATTTCATGTATTTATGAATGTTGTCTCATTACATCATAATATTTAAACTCAAGGTTAAAAAGCATCAACTACAACTGAATGAGTTCCAACTCTGAGTGGGAATCATATATTTATTTTAATTTGTGAATTTTTTTTGATGGAGTACTGCACCTATAAATTTGTTGAATGACATCTTTGACAACTGATTTGATTGAGTCCATTATTTGAGTTTTGAGTTTAAAGTTTGTGAAACCTTCAAAATGTTTTTTTTATCAATTGAAATGGTCCCCATCTAGTATATAGGTCAGGAGATTTATATAAGAAACTACTCTATGTACACTCCCTTACTATATAGCCATCAGTAAATGGAAAATACTGGCCCTTTCTTTATACATGGTAGTATATAAAATAAGTGTTACGACACATGAGAGTAAAGTGTTACATGGTACTTATGTGGCACATGAAAAAAATTCACCTTGTCATTAACATTATTTTAACAAGAAAAAATCATACTTAATGATATACTCAATTTTTCTTGATTTTTGGATTAACTTTTTCAACAAAAACAAATCGGTAAAGAGTTAATATCCTTATTTCTCCTTTATTTTAAAAATTTGTTTTTTTTTTTGACAAATTATGCTTTGGAATAGCTTTTTTTAAATGACTATGAATGAAAATGTTTTGCAAAAAAATCCATTGTATGTATCTCTAATCTTACATTGACTTACTAAGACTTATATTTCAAAAACCTGCCTGTCATAAGTTTTGAAAGTAAAAAATTAATTAAATTGACTTAACTCAATTAATTTAACACTTTATAGAAGATTAAAAACTTGATAAATATACTCCAAAAAATTTACATGACCTTATAAAAATCAAGGAATGAATTTCAGAGTTTCCACGTCCTACTTTGGACAACTAATACACTAAGGAAAAAATATTATACAATTTCACTACCAAGGAATGATGAGAATGATAGGATTTTGTCAACAATAGCATAGATTTGCACAATAGTAGTGCCACACAACAATAATATTTAACAAAAAATAATATTAAACTTTTAATTTCATGACATTTAGTAAAGAAGAATCATATATGTGTTGACAAATTCATCACGTTTATTGACTGATGGCAAATTCATCATGTTTATTTACTGATGGTGAATTCATCACATTTATTAACTAATTGCTATTGAACAAAAGTCTGAGTTAACCAATTAATTTTTTTTTGACAAAATTCTAGAGTGACCTTTGGAATAATTCTCTTGTGTGGTTGGCCAAAATGCAATATTCATACTTCTCATCATAATTTTTAGGTAAGGTAGGAAATGCGGTAACATAATTATTTCATAATACACAAATGTTATTATAGTGAGTATCCCTGAATCTAGAATGCCATAAAATATTTTGAGACATTTTTTCTTCAGTAAGATAATCATAATTCCTTGAATTTGATTGCTCGCCCCTAAGTTGAATAATTTTCCTTCCTCATATCTAGTCAAGATGATTCCATTATCACATTTCCTTTTGATAGTGATGTCACTATTATCCAACATGATGGAATGGCATTGTTGCCTAATGATCACTAATGACACTAATTTTAACTTCAATGGATGAAATTATAGAAATTTTTGAGTTTGAAATTTTGAACCAATGGACACTTGAGTCATATTTTAACCTTTATTTGTGGTTGAAAACTTGATATATCTATGGGGTATATATAACTAAAATGTTATTTATTAAACTCCTTAAAGAAGTCTTTTCAAAAAGTCATATGTAGAGTGGGACCAGTATAAATAACCTAATCATCAAACCATGACAAACTAAAAAACATAATGTTTCCTTCATCAATTATATTGGAACACACATTCACTAGTGAATTGGGAAGAGTTTGACTCTTTTATTTATTTATTTTTTCATCTTTATTAATACGGTATTCTTCAATTTTATCCCATGATGTTATGCATTTGCGATTCTCATGGAATCATTTTATATAACACCATTCATAGTAGAAGTTTTGTTTATCATTCTATTTTTATTTTTACCACCATGATTTTCATTTTTGTTGCCTTTTCCCTTGTTTTTATTCTTCTAATTTTTTTTCCTTCAATTTTAGAAGATGTGGCCTTATTGTATGTTTTGGAAGAATTTCCATTTACATAACACACATTTTCTCCTATGGACTTGGTTTTTATTCAAAATGTATTTTATTTTTCTGTTATCTTTTCAACCCATTGATAAAATGCGAGAGCATTCAATTGATTGCTTGTTTGTAGAAAATCCAAGTAGGTTGAATAATTGGGAAGAAGGGATTTTATTTATGCGATCATTTAGATGCCAATTTTTGACACTAGTGGCATCCACATCATTATATTGCATGTATTTATGAACCTTGTCTCACTACATAACAATATTTCAGCTCAAGATTGAACAATTTCAACTACAATTGAATGAGTTCCGACTCTGAGTGGGAATCATATAGTTATTTTAATTTTTTAAATGCTTCCCACAGAATACTGCACCTATGAAATTATCAAAAGACATCTCCATCAACTTAGGCCCTCATCAAGGCCAATGCTTTATAGTTTTTCTACTTCCATATCTGCATATATTTCTCATTCCATGTTTGCTCAACTGCTTGTCTATCTTTGTCACATATATCAAACCTAGATCATTGAATATGATTGCATTCTTCACTTATCGAGACCATTCTAACTATTTGTATTTGTCGATCAATGTTGTGCCAACAATTGATTTGATTGAGTCCATTGTTTGAGTTTTGAGTTTGTGAAACCTACAAAATGGATCTTTATCACTTCAAATGGTCCCCTTTTTGTATATACCACGAGAATGATATAAGAAACCTCTCTATGTACCCTCCCATACTATATACCCATCAACATAGAAGAAGCTAGCCCTTCCTTTATACTTGGTAATACATGAAAGAAACATTAAGACATGTGAGGGTAAAGTGTTTAATGATACATGGGTGACACATGAAAAAGATTAACCTTGTCATTAACTCTGGATTAACAAGAAAACATCATATTTAATGACATACTCAATTTTTTTTGATTTATGAATTAACCTTTTCAATAAAAATGAGTGAGCAATAGAGTTTCTCTCCTTATTTCTCTTTTATTTTACAATTTGATTTCTTTTTGTCAAATTATACTTTAGACTAGCTCTTTTAAATGACTATTAAAGAAATTTTCTTGAAAAAAAATGCCAATGTATGTATCTCTATTAACTTATTTGGACTAATATTGCAAAAAAAACTAATTTGCCCTGCCTTTTGAAGGGAAAAAATTAATTAATTTGACTCATCTCAGCTCAGCTCCTTTGTCACTTTCTAGAAGATCAGAAACTTTCTAAATATACTCCAAAAAATATACACGCCCTTATAGGAATCATGGAATGAATTTCGCAGTTGGCACGTTCTACTTTGGACTGCCAATACGCTAAGAACAAAATAAAATACAGCCGCGCTGCCAAAGAAGAATGAGAATGATCGGAGGTTGACAAAAACAATATAAAATAATAATATTTAACAAACAAGAATATTAAAAACTTTAATTTCGTCATATTTAGTAAAGAAGAATCATAAATGTTTTGACGAATTCATCACGTTTATTGACTGATTGGCTGTTTATTGACTGATGGCTGTTGATATCCTCTCCCACCTCTATAAATGGAAACCTACATTTCAATCTTCTCCCACCTCGTGGAGTTTGGAAACCTGAATTTAAATATCCTCCCACCTCGTGGAGTTTGGAAACCTGAATTTAAATATCCTCCCCATCTCGTGCATGTTGACGTTTTTACAACTGTAAAAGACAAGTTAATGGCCGCCTTAAATTAAAAAACTGTTCATGACTTAAAGGGTCATCGTCATTGTACATCCAACCCACCAACCTTTCACAACTCTGCCATGTTTACTTTCTTCATCAAGCTTTTCCCTTCCCATATATAGCGCAAATTTGTAGTAGAGTGTGCGAAACATGGCGTCCTCAAACACCTCGACGGAAGCATATCTCCAGCTCTATGAAATAGTGCTTTCAGCAGCCAAGCCGATGTCTCTTCATGCTGCCGTTTTACTTAACATCCCCCAAATCCTTTCCATCCATGGTAGTGATAATCCTCTCTCTGTGCAGGACATTGCTTCATATATTTCTGCTTCTACCAAAATGTCTGCGCACACGGATTATCTCCTTAGAATTATGAGGCTTTTGGCTTCGATTGGCGTCTTCACTGAAGAGAGCGTGGTGCTTAATACCGGCTCTACCCAATTCAAATACGGGCTGACCAGTGTCTCCAAATTGTTGGTAAACAAAGATAACCAGCAATCCTGTGCTCCCACTGTGTTGACGTTAAACAACAAGCTGGTGATTGATGCGTATCAGCATATTCACGAATCTGTCATAGAAGGCTGCTATGCGTTCAGCAAGGCTCATGGCATGAGCTTATTCGAATATAACACTAATAATCCTGAAAACAACAGGCTTTTCAACGAGGGCATGACTACTCTTACTAAACCTGTCATGCCCTCTTTGGTGAAGATTTACGGTGGGTTTAAGAGTGTGAAGAGCGTGGTAGACGTTGGAGGAGGCGTAGGAACTACTTTATCTACAATCATCGAAGAACATCCTCACATTCATGGCATTAATTTCGACCTTCCTCATGTCATAAAGAGTGCACCTCCCATAGATGGTGGGTAACCTCCTCTTTCTCTAAAATTTATAGTTAGTAATTAGTAAGGTGTGAGTTTTCGTTTGACATGGATATGTTACATTGCAGGAGTGGAGCATGTGGAGGGCAATATGTTCGATAAAATTCCCTCTGGGGATGCAGTTTTCATGAAGGTATTTCATTCTGGCTTACACCTGATCAACTAATGTTGCCATTGTGATGTTTATGCTTCTGAATCCTAAGCTATTGGTTTTATTATCATTACAGTACATTTTACATAACTGGGACGATGAGCAGTGTGTGAAATTGCTCAAGAAAAGCTATGAGGCAATACCAGAGAATGGGAAGGTGTTAATTGTTGAAGAAGTAATTGAGAGCAAGGAAGGAGACAAAAGGCGACTGGGGTTATTGTTTGACATTTTGATGATGGGTTATACAAGCGGTGGAAGAGAGAGAACGGAAGATGAATACAAGGATTTATTTCACAAAGCCGGATTTAAAAGCTATAATATCGTGAAGTTGCCTTCCCTTTACGCACTCATAGAAGTTTCTAAATCATAATTGTCAATCTCAGTTTATGTTGTCTCTGTTGTTATTTTCTCGGTTCATCTAATGCTCAAGGTTGGTTTGCAAGGCATTGTAGGTGGTGAAAGTTTCTGTTACTAATGAAATACGATTTTCAGTGGATGTTTTTACTATTAATAATATTTCAAAATCTATTTTGTGGTTTAAATTCTAACATCGGTTCTCCAATATTATGGTTTGTTTTATAGAATATTAAAAACTAAGTGCAACAAAAGTGGTTTAGACTTGAGTGCCATGGAGTGGGAGTGGCGGTGGCTATATGTTTGTTTTTATGTTTCAATGTGGAGATGGTTTCGTTACAAAATTTTAAATATATTTATAAAGATCTTTTTTTTTTGGTTTTAAATTTAATAATTTTTTTTTAATCATGATACTGTTTTTATTCATTAGTCTATTTTTATACATCATTAGATAAATTTATAGTAAAACTCTTTCATTAGAACCAATGCCTTAGGTTATAAAATATATAAAATGATTACATATAGAGATATCTTGGATCATAATTATGAAATATATATATAATGTATTGGATTGTTTCATAATAGTGAAATGTGCCTTGCACATGGATAAAATGTAAACATAACAATAATAGCTTATAGTCATTCTTTTTAACCCCTTTACTGAAGTCAAATATTTTAATGATATAGAAAAATTTCTAAGCTATTTAAAAACTTATAGCTACATGAAGGAGGTGCAAGGCAAATGCCAATAGAGCAAAATAAGTGTCATAATTATTCAAAAGAGAAAGGATAGCAAGTACAAAAAAAAAATGTTCTAAAAAACATGATTACCTTTTATTCATGTTCTATATAACATAATCAACAAACAACATTTGATATATTTTTCTAGAGTTCAATTATCGAAAATAATTATTATGTTTTAAAGTGCATGATAAAGATAAGGAAATAATAGTAAAGGAAATAAGCACTGAAATAAAATAGGCAAAAAAAATGGTTTAAAAAAAACCTCAAACATATGCTGACTAAAGTGTTGAACCATACAAAAGGTATGTGAGCCATATTGGCAAAATGTCTCAAATGAATGATTGAAATATATACAAAAAATGGTGTTCTTAACGATCTTGTAAGGATTTTTAGACAAATGTTGTGAAGAGATATGGTTTATGGGTTGCACTTATTCTAGGATAAGTAAAAACCTTAAGAAAAAGCCTAGGAGATTATTAAGCAAATGCAATGTTAATAAAATCATGTGGTAACTTATAAAACTTCAATTTTAATTATTTGAATAACCCCTGAATTCCACAAAATAATAAGTATTTGCTTAAAATTAGATATTCAATTATAATAATATAGGAAGGAAAGAAGGGAAGGGTAGAGACTAGAAAATGAGAGTGTGGCGATGGTGAGGGTTATGTCTAGAAATAATCTATCTAATTCTATTGCATTATTTTGTCATAGTCTTAATAGGTATGAATGTTTCCTTTGGATTTTATATTTTAACTCTTTCTTGGACTACAACTCTAAAGATTTCACACTACATAAAAAGGGAGTGAAAATGAGAATTTAGAATTTTCTAAAAGGAAAGAATTCATTGCATTCATTTGAAAATGATATTTATGGGATATGTTGAGAGTTCTAATATTATTCATGTTTTCATATTCAATTATTTATTTTGGGGTTTGATAAAAAGAGAGAAGATGGAGTATAATAAAGATACATATTTTGAGGGAGACTTTAAATTTGTTGGCGATTCTAAAGTTTACTTTGTAAAATGATTAAGACAAAAAAATTTAAAATCTTGGAATCAAACAAAATATTGCAATGCTTTCAATAAATGAAACGAGATAAATGATTATCTACAACACTTGTGATGAGTTCAATAATGTGCATCTTTTAGTACATTTAAAATATTTTTCTATGTCATTGGACACCTTTAAATGATATCTAGGTTAGGGTTGTGAAAAATATGGTTTAATGCCAATGTGTGAATTAAAAATTAAAATAACATATTAAGTATTTTTTATCCATTTGACTACCATACATTTGATCATTTAAATTATGTCGAGAAGAGGAGGGTCATGATGAAAAATATGGAAACATGATGATGATCTACCTATAAATGTGTTGTAAGCATAACTTCTTGGCATTTTGACAATATAATTATTGTCTCTATGTGATTTTCATTAGGATCTCCAATGTTTATTTTATCCTAGATTGTGCTGTAACAACACATATAAATGTGTCAAAGAATGAAATGAAATTACTTATAGTAAATAAATAATGTGGCTGAGAATGCAATCATATTAATAAATTTTGATTATAAACTTTTGGTTTAATTTTATCAACATTTAGATTTAGGGGGTTAATCTAATTAAGATAAACTGTCAAGTATAAAAAATGGTTAAGATACAAAATAATTACACATAAAATAATTTGTAACTTACTATTTTTTTTAATATGATAAAATGGGAAAATACTAAAGGATAAATAACATAGTAGGAAATTGACATAAAAATTTACAAAAGTGATTATAAAACTAATTGTGAGATTGTGTGGGGTTGTGAATCAAGAATAGGTATTCATTTTTTTAAAGGCTAAGTCTATGTTATTTTATTCAGGTTATGGCTTCATCCTCTTGGGTTTTTGAGATCTACATGAATTCTAATAGATACACCAATGCTTATATGTCATGTGTTTTTATTTGGATATCTTATGTTCACTTCAGGAGCCACTGTGTGTTTTATTCTTACTCAAACCCTAGCTTAATGACAGGAGGTAATAAATCTTGTAAAAAAGGGACAATGGGCAAGGGGATGAAGTTTTGCTTCATACCAACACCCTATGGGTTGAGCATTACCCACATACCAATACTGGATAGAGGGATCAAACTCTATGTAGCTCTCTCATATTATGGTTGTGTTTGTATAATGCTATCAAAATTCCATATGTTGGTTCAATTATTGTTTAATTAGGTTCTTGAAAAAATTAATTTGAGCCTATCTTAAGCCTTCTTGTGTTATTAAGTAATCTATTTTCAATGTGTAGATAGATATTTTGGTGATTGTAATGGTAGAATCCTCTAACAAAAAAAAGGGTATAAAATGTGTTTATATAGAAGATATTTAGGTATTTATTTGAATTGGTCTTGTGATTCAATCTAAGTGTCCCATTATGATGATTTTTAATTTGGAAATTACTCAATCATTGGTAGGAGGATGAAACTTATGGTTTTATACATAATTGGATTATAGGATTGTCCTGAAGGAACAAATTCATTTAAAGATTAGAGACAATCAAACTAAAATTATAAATCAATCAAGTAATGATGAAAGGATACTTGGAATGAGGAATATGATCAATTAGTATCATATTTTCATTTTGATAAGGATCATTCATATAGAAGTAGAGGCATAAAGATTTTAAAACAATGAAATTGAGCACATGGTAAGTGTGCACAAGGGGTGGTCACAAGTGCATTAGTTTAGCATTAAATGTTAATTTTAGTGTCTATATTTTCATCCATTTTACTCTAATAATGTATCAAAGTGAAATTAGTAGAGTAAAATAAAGAGTGTTCTACCTAAGCTTACCTTTGAATAATGAACTTTAATGCCAAACACATGATGAAGGGTGCACCATGAAAACCTAAAATGAAACATTTATAAACTAATTCTTAATAAATATAAAAATATGAAAGTAATATTAGAAAATTATAGACCAAACATAAAGGAATAAGTGCACCTTTTCATGTATGCAAACCATTGAATTTTTTCCAGTGCAAAAATTGGTGATTAAATAGGGTGGAACCCTTGGTATTATTTTAGATGAAAAGACTTTCATTGGACTATGCTTTCCCCAATCACCATTTCTATTAGAATGTGCTTAATAAATCAATATTCACTTGAATTTATCATCACACAACTAAAGGTAGTAAAATAGCTTGGAATCCATGTATGAATTCTATTAGAACATTATGTTGAAATACTAGTGAAAAATGTAGAATACACGATTATAGATAAAATAAGATTCGTTCTATTTCAAAATGGTTGAAATATTTGGTGAAAAATGATTGAAATTATATATAAACTAAGTCTGGTGAATAAAACATAGAGAAAGACATGAATTGTCATTCATTTTATGGAAACTAGTAAAAAAAATTGGATAATAGGGATAATGTGCTATACACATGCCACCAATATGATATTTGACATATTTATTTTTATTACTAGGTAATAATAAATAAATTATTTATTAAACAGGTGTAAATTCTAGAACACATGCTGCACATGATGCCTCCAATCTAAGTAAAAATTGTAATAATCTCATTTTAAAAATTTAAAATTATTTTTGGTTAACCGCTAAAAATTGTTTTGTAGACTAAGTATGACTTGAATAATTTTATAAAATATTATTTATAACTTCTAGTGTGAAATTGAATTTATTTGGACACTAATAGCCTATGACATTGTCCCTAGGGTGTGGTATTTTTTGAATTTAATTTTTGACTATAAATGTAATATTCATTGTGATAAAATATGTAAATAATGTTATTACTTATCTATGTCCTAGATTGTTGTATCTTAGTATCTCTGACAAGATATTGTGTATGCCCCATACTTTGAGGTGAATTATGAAGGTTTCATAATAACTTAGCTCAAAATAAAAGTTATGTCATTAATGTAACAAAAATATTGAACTTTGGATTGATAATGATAACATTGAAAATCATGAAATCATGTTGATAATTGGATAAATATAGTAATGTATGATACATTTAAATCCAAGCATACATAAATTAATGTTGAGATAAATGTTAAAAATTTGGTATATAGTGAGCAATGATTAGATACTAAATACACTAAACTGATATATAACTACTTGATGAGGATGCACAATATCCCTCGTTGCATTAAAAATTATGGATATACATGACATACCTCATAATATTAAAAAAATAAATAAAAAATAAAAAATAAAAATGAAGCATAGCATGCTAGAGTCATGAAAATGACACACATATGAAGATTACATGCATAAGTACACAAATAACACAATAAGGTGAAGGAGCTATATACAAGGGACATTTTCAAATATCAATCACACATTTAAAAATATAGTCAATCTTACGAATGTAATCAAGGACATGTTTAAATGTTCACAATAAATATAATATAAATACACATAAATCATAAAGGAAATTATAAAACATAAGAAGCATACAATATTAAGTTTACTTGATCTATATGAGTAATTTATAACAGCCTAATTTTTATAAATTTGGGTATCTAGTTATATATAAATGCTAAAATAAGGGAAAAAATAACAAAATATTCATGCATTATACTATAATATAGTATGAATAATATGGATAGTCATTTAGTTTTATAACCTAATAAAAGTATGCCTCTATTTAAAATCTTAGAATCACATAAAATATTGCAATGTTTTCAATAAAGGAAAAGAGAATAAAATATTATCTACAACACTTGTATTGAGTTCAACATTGTGCATCTTATAGCACATTTAAAATATTTTTGTATTTCATTGGACACCTTAAAATGATATCTAGGTTAGGGTTGCGACAAATATGGTGTAATGCCAATGTGTGAATTAAAAATTAAAATAACATATTAAGTTTTTTTATCCATTTGACTACCATACATTTGATTATTTAAATTACATCAAGAAGAGGAGGGTCATGATGAAAAATATGGAAACATGATGATGATCTACCTATAAATGTGTTGTAAGCATAACTTCTTATCATTTTTATAATATAATTATTGTCTCTATGTGATTTTCATTAGGATCTCCAATGTTTATTTCTTCCTAGTTTGTGCTATAACAACACATATAATTGTCTGAAAGAATGATGTGCAATTATTTATTTTAATGAAATAATGTGGCTGAGAATGAAATGATATTAATAAATTTTGATTTTCAACTTTTGGTTTTGTTTTATCAACATTTGGATTTAGTGGGTTAATCTAATTAAGATAATCTATCAAGTAAAAAAAATAGTAAAGATAGACAATAAATACACATAAAATAATTTGAAACTTACTACTTGTTTAAATATGATAAAATGGGAAAATACTAGAAGGATAAATAACTTATTAGGAAATTGGACATCAAAAATTACAAAAGTGATTATAAAACTAATTATGAGACTGTGTAGGGTTGTTGTGAATCAAGAATAGGAATTATTTTATTATAGGGCCAAGGCTATGCTATTTTATTCAGGTTATGGCCTCATCTTATAGGGGTTTTGAGATCTATAATAATTCTAATTGACGCACCCATGCTTATATGTCATGTGTGTTTATTTGGATGGCTTATGTTCACTTTAAGAGCCACTATGAGTATTCTTATTACTCAAACCATAGATTAATGATAGGAGGTAATAAATGTTGTAAAAAATGGCCAATGGGCAAGGGGATGATGTTTCACTTAACCTAAACACCCTATGTGTTGAGCATTATCTACATACCAATACTGGATAGATGGATCAAACTCCATGTAGCTCCCTCATATTATGGTGGTGTGTGTATAATGATAATAAAATTCCATATATTAGTTCAATTAGGTGCTTGAGCAAATCAATTTATGCCTATATTAGGCCTTCTTATGTTATTAATAAATTTAGTTTCAATGTGTAGATAGATATTTTCGTAATTATAATGATAAAATCCTCTAGTGCAAAAATGGGCATAAAATGTGTTTATATAGCGAATATTTAGGTACTTATTTGAATTGGTCTTGTGATTCAAGTGTCCCATTGTGATGATTTTGAATTTGGAAATTACTCACTCATTGGTAGGAGGATGAAACTTGTGGTTTCATACACAATTGGATTACAAGGTTGACCTGAAGGAACAATTTCATTCAAATATTAGAGACAGTCAAACTAAAAGTATATATCAATCAAGTAATGATGTTAGGATGCTTGGAATGAGGAATATGAACAATTAGTATCAGAGTTTCCTTAGGATAAAGGATCATGAGTATAAAAGTTGAGGCATAAAGAATTTAAAATAATGGAATTCAGCACATGTTAAGTGTGCATAAGCAGTGGTCACAAGTGCATTAGTTTAGCATTAAATGCTAATTTTAGTGTCTATATTTTCATCCATTTTATTCTAGTAATGCATCAAAGTGAAATTAGAAGAGTAAAATGAAGAATGTTCTACCTGAGTTTACATTTGAATAATGAACTTTAATGCTAAACACATGATGAATGGTGTACCATAAAAACCTAAATTGAAACATTTATAAACTAATCCTTCCTTAAGATAAAAATATTAAAGTAATATTAGAAACTTATAGACCAAATATAAAGGAACAAGTGCACTTTTTAATGTATGAAAACCATTGCATTTTTTCTTATGCAAAACATGGTGACTAAATAGGGTGGAACCCTTGGTATTATTTTAGATGAAATGCTTGCATTATATTGTGCATGCCCCAATCACCATTTCTATTAGAATGTGATTAATAACTCAATATTCAATTGAATTTATCATCACACAACTCAAGGTAGTAAAATAGCTTGTAATCCATGTATGAATTCTAATAAAACATTATGCTAAAAAATCAATGAAAAATGTAGAATACATGATTATGGATAAAATAAGATTCTTTTTATTTCAAAATGGTTTAAATATTTGGTGAAAAATGAGTGAAATTATATATGAACCGAGTATGGTGTATATAACATAGAGAAAGACATGAATTGTCATTCATTTTATGGAAACTAGTAAAAAATTGGACAATAGTGATAATGTGCTACACACATGCCACCAATATGATATTTGATATATTTATTTTGATTACTAAGTAATACTAACTAAAATATTGGTTAAAAATTGTTTAAATTCTAGAACACATGTCACACATGATGCCTCCAATCTAAGTAAAAGATGTAATAATCTCATGTATTAAATTAAAAATTATTTTTGGTTAACCAGCTAAAAAATGTTATATAGAATAAGTATGATTCAATTTTTTTTGTAAAATATTGTTTCTAATTTCTAGTGTGAAAGTTAATTTATTTGGACACTAACAACCTATGACATTGTCCCTACGGTGTGGTATTATTTGAGTTTAATTTTTTTTATTACAAATGTAATATGCATTATGATATAATAAGTAAATACTGTTAGTATTTATCTGTGTGGTGGATTGTTGTATCTTAGTCTCTATTACAATCTATTGTGTATTCCCCATATTTTGAGCTGAATTATGAAGGTTTCACAATAACCTAGCTCAAAATAAAAGTAATGTCATTGATGTAACATAAATATTGAAATATGAATTAATAATGATAACAATGATAATCATGGAATCGTATAGATAATTTGAGAAATATAGTAATGTATGATACATGTAAATCCAACCATACATATTGTCATGTGGAGATAAATTGTAGAAATTTGGTATACAGTGAGCAATGATCATATACTAAATACATTAAACTGATATATAACTATTCGATGAGGATGCATGATATCCCTAATTGCATCAAAAATTATGGAGATACATGATATCCCTCAGAACATCAAAAAAAAAAAGAAAAACTAAAGCATAACACACAAGAGTCCTGGAAATGACACACACATGAAAATTACATGTAAAAGTACACAAAGAATACAAGAAGCTAAAGGAGCCATTTATAAGGTACATGGCAAAATATCAATCACATATATTTTAAAATATAGTAAGCCTTACAAATAAAATCAAGGACATGTTCAAATCTCCACAATCAAGATAATTTAAATACACATAAATCATGAGGGAAAGTATAAAACACAATAAGAATATAATATTAAGTTTAATTGATCTATATGAGCAATTTATAACATAGTAATTTATTTGGTAAGTTGGATATTGTGTTCATTGGTACAAGTCCACTAGAATGGGATAAAAATGTAATGTATTAATTTATATAGTAGTTAAAAAAAATTAACTAAATTTTCAAGGGATTAGATAATATCACAACATAACACTACATATAAAAGTGACAACTTATATGTTCTATAACTCACTCAAGTAAACTTGTGTAGAGTGTTTGATATAAAATTATATAGACATTTACCCCATATAATGAGGCATAAATAAACTAATATATATTAACTGCATATGTCATGCATGAATCCTAATTTTTAAATTTTTAAAATATTCTATATAATTCTATTTTAAAATATATATTATAGAAAATAAGGAACATACTAGCTAGTAACTACCATAAGATCCTCACAATAGGTAGGTAATTTATTTAGTATATGAAGGATGACGATCCTCACAATAGGTAGGTAATTTATTTAGTATATGAAGGATGACGTATCATGAATGTGAAGTATCATGTTATTGTGAAGTATCTAATATCAACTCAGAAACTACAATTTAATTTGTATCTCTATTACCAATATATGATATGTTGTAAAAGTAACTGTCTCTATAATTTTTGACAAATCACTAGTTAAGTGTATTTTCAAGGATATGTCTCCTTGTAAATTTAACCTTTTTTTTCCAAATTTTCTAAGTAGGTTGAACTTTTTTTTTGTTTCCCAACTTATATAAGTTGTTTAGGAATAATATCCTTTCATTGGAAGGTATATTAATATTGAATACCATTTAAAATGATAACATCATTAGCCAAAATGTAATTCAAAATTCATTTTACTTTAGAAGGATTTTCACAAAGCTCTTGAATCTAAGGATGTCCCATATATATCAAAGTCTCCTGCACCATGGACTACTACAAACCTGGTGGGAACATTGTTGAAGTAACTTGTAGTTGTAATGTGATCTCACCAATAGATATCTTAACATGTCCATTGAATCCCTTAAATATTGATGTTATAGAAAATAAATCCTTATGTGTATCTGAGATGTAAATTAAGTGTGATAATTCATATATTGACACTTGAACCATTATCATCCATCAAACTATGTATAATTTGATGATAAATATAAGATTCAATTGACAAAGAGTACAAATCAAAATCATCATCTACTATCTCATGTGTTATGAATCTAATAAGTGGTATAGATGGCCTTGAAAAATGGAATGTAGGAATAATGTCATTCAAAGGATGTTGTTCCTATGTCTAAGGATGATAAGAAGATGGTGAAAGATCTGAATTAAATATGTAATGTACTTTTGATTTATATGTTATATGCTTAGGGAAGGGATCGGTTAATATTTTTAGTGTTCTAATCTCACATTTTTGTTCTTGGGATAAGGATGTCTTATTTGGAATTCACAATGCATTATTGTCTATACTATGTGGCTTCATCCTCTATGGTTTTCATATCTACATTAATTTTTATAGATGCAACCTCACATATATGTCCCATGTGTCTATTTGTATGTCTTCATTTCACTATAGGAGCCAATATGTACCTTGTTCATCACTTTTACCCTAGCTCAATGATAAGAGGGAAAAATACTATTAAAATGGAGGAAATGTTTAATGGGTTAGGGTTATGTTGACTACATACCAATACTCTGAAGAGGGAGCAAAGACTATTTATTTTTTCAATGCTATGGTAGTGTGTGTAGAATAATAGTAAAATGTTATATGCTAGTGAAATCTTAGTGGTATTAGGTGTTGTAAAAACTGAATTGTGACCTTGTTTTTGTATTCATAACTAGATCAAGGTTTCTTGGGATATCAGGACTTAGGGTTGGGAAGATCATGTAATTTTCTCTAAATGTTCTATTACATATTTTAGTGCTTGCAATGATATAATATTATAGTGAAAAAATAAGAATGAAATATAATTATATATTGGAAATTTTGGGTTTAAATGAATTGGGCTTAAGAGTCATATTGAATGACCCATTAGGATGAATTTAAAATTTAGTTTAAATTAGTTATTAATTAGTGAGAAGATGAAACTGGTAATTTAAGACATTATCAGCCTATGAGATTGCCTTTAAGAAGTGATTTCATTTGATAAATATGGATAACTGAACTAGAATTACTAATGATCCAAGTAATGGACATTTGTTACTTGGAATGAATAATAATAACATTTATTATTAGAGTTTCCCTAAGATAGAGGGTCATCTATGTAGAAGTAGAGGAATATCTATTTTAAAATAGTGGAACTGAGCATAGGTTAATTGTGAATAAGGGGTGGTCACAAGAGCATTAATTTATAATTAAATGTTAATTTTATGATCTATATATCCATCATTTAAAATATTCAACAATAGTTATCAAGAAACTAGTTTAGATCAAAACCTTTTTTACATACAATTCTAATAAATGTAAAGACAATGTTAAAGATCTACCTAAGGTTTTAATGATATTTTGTTGTGGCATACATTGCAATGGATTATACAGATGGGAGTTGCACCTAGTCACTAATGATAATAATAGATATTTCACTAAATTATTTATCTATGTTGAAGGAAACCTCACATAAGTCTTTATTGATGCATCTCACAAATTTTCATCTTATATAATAATGTATAATAAGTAAAATAATTAGAGGGAATCAGAAAATATTAAACATATACATAAATAAAATATACCTTTTTATTTTTTTATATGCAATGATGCTCTTCATCATATGAACACTTTGTTGACTTTATAAGAAAAAGTGAATCCAAATAAAAATGTTATTCTATGTATGCGTTAATGAATACTAAAGGTACATGTGAATTTATTTGATATATAGACACATGATGCATAATCATTTTGATAATATTCAATGAAATGAATGGCTATCCTAATAAAATTAGTTAGATTTTTTGAATCTTATGAAAAAAATACTAAGCACTATTAACATGGTCAATAATTCTATTATTTATAAGTTTTCTAAAGGAATTTGAAGATCGCTCATTTAAATTTGTATTTTATGAACTAATTTCATAGCTAGTTTACAATGTCAATCCTTGAAATATATTAAACCACTTGAATTATGCTCAAATATATGAATTTTATTTCAATTCCTCTAGGCATTTATCTCTATGTAGATTTTATCTATGTGTTTTGTATGACTATTACAAAGGAATTCCCAATTCATTTCTCAAACCACTTTATATCCTTGTTAGACTTCTTCCAAAATTAGGCCAATAACTCATATTATATGATAGATATATTCCATAAACATAGTTACACTATCATAGACCTATCCACTTAACATGACCTTTTCATTTCACCATTTAATGTCTAGTTTCCAAAATGTAGAATATCCACATGGGTGATCTATCATGTTTCACGAGTCAACTAAAGTACATTATTCAATTGGACTCATAAAAATATAAATCAAAGGTCATCCATTACCATACATGAGATCTCCATAGAGATTTAAACTATCTATATACTATTGCACATCAAATGAATTTTCCCTACTCTTATCAAATTTAAAATCAATTAGTAAGAGTAGTCACAAGTGAAGTCTCAAGCATTACAAATCAGTTAAAGAATGAAATTCAAAATAATAGTCACATGAATATAGTGAAAGATCATAATTTCATAATTATGTTAAGTGAGAGAGTTACATGTGTCTTGATTGTCTCCTTCAATTATATAGACACATGAAAATTTATTAATCATTAATGGGGGTGATGGGAGTCAACTCAATCTATTACGCTTCCCATCATTTTTTTTTATATCTCTCACAAGTATGCTTATCATTTTCAATAAAGTTAGAAGTAATATAGATTTTTTTTTGAGACATTGACATCTTCAAAATAGTTCATACCTCTTAGTACACATAGGTGTAGATGATAGAGTAATTACAACTTGGTCACTTACACAATGGAAAATAATATAATCAATAGTCAAGATCACATTACATAGATATCTATGGACAGAAGAATTTTTAAGATATAGTCTGAGACTTTATTCCTAGATGCCAACTATCACAAGCATGTTTTATCATATTTTCTATGCCACATTTTAGAATGCAAATTTTTGAGCTAAAATGAGAACTTCTATGCCACATTTCAAGAGTTTTATGACTTGGGGTGACACTTGTGCTTCCTAAATTTGCATGATTAGTTTCACACTCTCCTCCCATGTAAAATTAACTCATGTTTTCATCTTGACAAGTTTCCTTATGACCTTTGTACTTTTATCTTCTCCTCTCTCTCTCAAATTCTATAAGAACTAGCCTTTTTGGCCTTTGTAAACTATGATCCACATAAGGATGGATAAGCCTTGATCATTTGCATACCATGTATCAATAAATATAATTGATTTTTATCTCTTCCATGACTATTCATAGTTTTTTTTACTTGGATGATTGATTTTGGTTAATGATGACTCTTGTTTTCTTAGCATGTTGTCTCATTCTCTCACCTATTTGTAGTTGGAAAGCTTCTTCTTCTAGGTCATGTGAATTGTTCTAGGAAGTGTCAACATTTAGTGAGTTAGTCTATTCACTAGTGCCATTCAATGCCTCTTGTCTAGTCATCCTAGCCTAAACATTCATCCATAACTTGATAATAAAACATTGGTGTGAGAAGATGCAGATTGGAGAAGTGTATGTTTGGTTAGTCCCTTGTTCTCATGTTTACCATGCAACTGGTTGGTAGTCATCAAATGATTTGGTGTATCACCTTCCTTAAGATAGTTTAATTTTAGATTTTTCTCCTTTTTCCCTCACAAGCATTGGTGTAATAGTGTTCTACAAGTGGTACATCAAGGGAGCTAGCCCTATCTGGTGATTCACTTCACTCTTACGCTACCAACAACATAGAGGTGTTTCAATTATACCACCTGGATAAGGAGAGCCGAAACATATCCTTAAAAGGTGAAAATCCAAGTGACAATAGTGATCATAAAAAAAACTTTATGTATGATAACTATAAATGAAACATACTGCACATAGATCATTGATCACTATCATTGTAAGCAATACATCATAATACAAATATGGAAAGTAATTACAATTAACTAGCCATGACTGATACATGTCGATAGCCATTGATATCATGTAATAATTAAATATTTAAATCTCATCATGATATTTTCTCAATACTAAACATAATGCAATACAAAGTACATATATAAGATACATGGCTCCTTGACGTATAGTTCCTTAGACTCTAGTATCTATGGTAATCTCAAGTGTCATATCAAAAGTATTACTACTATGGGGAGGGAGATCATCATCTAAGTGATTCTATACACCAACCATAGATCAAAGATCTCTTGCACTAACCCCATTAGATAATGTCCCTCTCTTCTTATATGAGTAGATAGTGATAGCATGGGAATTCACAGAGATAAGATAGTACTTGTGTGTTGTAGTAATTATAAAACTAAAAATATGATGTATCATATAAACTTGTTATATTACAAGATATCACACAAACATGTAAATCAAATTTTTAAAATGATAATGTCTCATTAAAAATTATATTGGCCAAATTTTTTAAATAATAAATGATCTATGAATCAATCAAAATTCATCCACACCAATTGATCAAATTAACTTCATCTGATATTGTGTTGTTAGTAAGCTAGTGAAGTCCGTCTCACTTCCTACTTAGTATCACCAATGTGAGATATGATTAAAATAATATAACCAATAGATTTATATAGAATTCATCCTACTAGAAATGAAATAACATTCTAATCATAATAATAATTAAAAAGTATACATTTATTCTATCAAACATATAAATGCTTCTCATAAAAATATCTATCCCATAATATAAAAAATCAGCAACACATTCAAATTATACCACTCGAGTATAATATATATTAGATTGTACACTCTATTTTTTATAAGAATACATAATAAAATATATTATAATAACTATCATAAAACATCTTATTCTTAGAAATGTCCAACACACATACATTTAGTTCATCAAACATATGAATAAATCTAGACATATTAATTATAGTTTGTACTACCCAAGTATAACATACATTTAAAATCTAGTTTTTAAATATAATAACTTATATGACATCCAATAATATCATATCTCATTTGCACATGAGCACACTACTCAATCATAAACAACCCGTCTTATAATTTTAAGAATCAAATGTCCCTTAATCCTAAATAATAGGCAAACAAGTATAATTTATACCATCTAGGTTTATCCTATGTTTAAATTGCATACTATAAATTATAATAACCATAATATATAGGCACACATCTTGATGCACTAATATATGTTATATATATCTAAACACTTATACATTTTTATCTACTCATAATATGTACAACTCACTAGTTTCATTACTGTATGTGTATACACAACAAAAAATTGTCATGCTATTTTCAAAGCGTCAGATAACCCATAACCAAGTTATATCATAAATTTTTATTTAAATAAATTAATTATATTTCTAAGTACTCCTTTCATATGGTTATAATTTTAGTCCCTTAAACACCTTATGACTCAATATAACCATTCATTTAGCTACAAGCTTAGGCATATAAATCAATTCCTATATATATAATATTTTAATATGGTTGCTTATGTCCATGAATAAAGTTTTTTCTTATATATGACTAATTTTTTAACATAATATGTAATCACACAAATGATATGTAAATACTATATCAATGGATAATTGTATTTCTATGTCAAAAACTATGATTTTAACCATCATCATACATTCTTATTCACAAGATATATTGATAATATTTATAAGATAAATGACTCAATAATATAATATTCATTTATAGTTTTTATCCTTACCTAAATAGATTTACAAATATACTACACCCTATGATAACCCATATTATCATAATCTAGTCTTCCTATGCATAACTACTAAATACCACAACCATTTATAATAAAGTAGTTATGAATCAATAAAATAATAAGCTTATGTTCAAACAACTAGTTATAATAAATAGAGTGTCAGTTCACATGAAACACATAACATTTCATTCTAGCATTTTTTATACTCTCAGGGGGTTGTTTGCATGCATACATAAAGTTCTATTATAAAAAATTCTATAATATAATTTTTAACCACTAATGAAACTAAATTACAATAACAGACCCCTATATACAAGTATAAGATATTAGACGTATGTATACCTATATTCTCATTAAGCATACCATTAGTAATTTATAAATACGTATCTATTATTAGTGTTATATCCACACTATGTGCTTTGTTTCCCATTCTACATATGTAAAGTAATACTTTATCATAAAGCTTAACATAACATAATGGAAGACTATGATTTAGCTAAATATGTCTCACATGCTTTACCCATACCCTATTATGATATCAATATGCTTATAGCTATATATATGCTAGTTCAAGAAACATAACTATTATGATTATTTACATGATAAGACATAACACATTAGGTGAACTTATATTATCGGTCCACTTTTTATTAGTCTCAAGATACAAGCTCTGTACCCATTTAGATTGACCTATTAATCTTTTTCTTATTTTAGTTATAAGCTAAATTCAACAAGATCAATGATAAACATATATATTAAAATCAAATCAACATTTTGTGACCACCACTATTATAATTATAAAGTCCATTCAAATATCGATGTAAAAGGAAATGGATGAATGCACGGATAGGTTTCAAAACATCTTGCATAATCTTCATAGTATATCTTTATACTTTTGCTCACCATACACCTACATATACAATATAAATTAGATTTTTTATAAACACAAGCTAATATATAAACTATAAAAATATGGGTTATATGGTGATATTATCACATACCCACTTATATTATCATATATAATGATATGTTTAAAATAGACATATAAACATATATTACCACACTATCATATTATTAGTTCTAAAGTGATACGATCATATAAAAATATAGAATATATAGATCAATTATATATAGTGATTTACCACCCTTCTTATTTAAAATGTAAGAAACACATAGTATCTATATAGGGGTGATATAAGATAAACATGATCATGTACATGTTTATTTTAAACATATATTATCATATGGTGATACAAGCATATTACACCAGCTTATATGATTTTATAGAAGCATATTACATAGTCGTATGGTTATTTTATTCCACTTACTACCCATGCATAACCTTTATTATGTTAAATCTATTTTAAATAAAAATAATGGAATCTCCATATATAGGTATTCTTCTTCTAAAAGAAACATAACATAAATCAAATATTGACTATATAATCCTTTAGGTAGTATCTATAATGTATATACATTAGATGTACACATATACATATACCATTCTATTCAAGTAGGCTCACACGGTCCATACATCGATTAAAAATAATAGTGAACAAAATATAAACCACTCTCTAAAGTTATCGTATACTAAGCACTATAATTTAATATTATTGTTTGATTTAATCACCAAATTATAATCAAGTATTTATCCTTGTAAACATTAATAATTATGTATCCTACGCCTTATGCTAAGGTATTGATCAGTAATAGAACTTCTTGGGAATAAATTTAACAACAAATATATTACCTAGTAGTTGGTAATAACTAAACTACAGTCCAAGAGGAATTGCCTTATATATATATACAAAATAAAGTTTGTTATAAAATTGACTTAGGTAGTATGATTCATTTATTATGTATTTATCTTATATTTTATTGTTTGTACAACTCAAACAATCTGATTTATTTATCTCTCTCTCTCTCTCTCTCTATATATATATATATATATATATATATATTTATTTATTTGTAGTTCAGTTGTATATAAGTAGTTTGAGTGTAGATCGATGCCTATGTATGGTTTGAAGTAATTTAGCATATATTCAATTTACTTGGGATGCCTAGTTCATATATTCTTTGCAAAATTATTTCAATAACAAATATTTAACTAACATCTTGAAGGCTACTAATTTCACTACACAGTCCACTTCACATAAAAAGGAACACAAAAATTAAGGTTTTTGCATGAGCAAAGGCAACTAGTTTGACTTTTTTGCTTTTCTTCTTCCTGATTCTTTTCCTTCTTTTCTTACTGCGTGCTTTTATTTTTACTTCTTTTCTTCTAGTATATAATACGTCTCCCTTTCCTATTTCAGTATATTATTTTTCCTTCCCTGAGGAAAAGCATACCTTTTTGTTTTCATCATTTTTGTTATTATTTAATTATTTATCTTTATTTATTTTTAACCTTTTCCACTTTCTCTTATTTATTATTGGTTTTTACCTCTTTTTGATTATTTTTAGAATTTATTATTTTTTCTTCTTAATTGAAAATTATCGTATTTTGTTTATTTTACTCTAATTACAATAATAAGCATATTTACTAATTAATTTAGCATCTCCAAATGCTAGATGATTTTAATGATATATCAATTAATTAACAACTCAAATTTAATTTAACTATGTAAATCCTATTTCTAACAACATTTAATAATCACATACATAACAACATAAATATCAAAACATTAATAGACATACACACATGTCACGTAAGATGAATTCTAAATAACCATCTAAATTATTTTAGCAAACATGTTTAAATAAATTTTTAATGCAAACAACATTAAAACACAGTATGTTAACTAATTTATTATGCATCTAACATGTTCTATCTAATGTTTACATGGTTTTGGCTGATTTCTTTATTGTTCTCTAATATCTCCATCTATGTCACCCTCTCTGATGATGCTCTCCCTCCATCACGTTGTGAGGGATGAGTTATCTTACATCAACCTCATAATAAGTAGGTAGTTAGGTCATAATAACATGATATAAATACATCATAAAATATAACTTAGATTCAAAATCAACATGTTCATAATGTAAACATATACACTTAGTTAACTCATATCAATGTAATCATGTAACTGAAACAATATCCTAGTATCTCATAACAACATTTATCTCAAAGCTTAGTTAAAAATAATGAAATAAAATTTATCAACTATAAATATATATAGATAATTAGATAATTCATTTCACTAAGAATCGATATGTAACATCCTTCCCCCTAAAGCTAGTCATCACCCTAGATGAATTTTATTTAAGCATAAGATCTAAATAAAAAACATTATTCAACAAAGAAATAACATAGTATAAAGTATTAAATCAAGAGAATAAATGTGAAATTTTCCTATAAAACTCATCATAGTCCTCACATTTAGTACTACTCTCAAATTATTGGTCCCACAAGACCCTACACTATGAAATCTCCTTATTAAGCAAACACATTTTTCGAGTTTCATTTACTCTTATTGGTTTTATCATAACCACCATGGGCTCTAAAATTGGTAAGATAAGCCTATATATTATAGGATTGATAACTTATGATACCTCAAAGGGTCCCACATATCTCAGTTAAAGTTTTATTGACTTCTCAAAGGCACATAAGATCATAAAATCCAAAAAAATGGCTAAGAAGAGTTCCACAAAACCTTATAGCCCCTCTGCACATCTTTCTAACCTAGAGCGTGTTTTTCTCATCCTAAAGAAAAGTGCTTAGGTAACCTGGCAAGAATGATGTGTATAAGTTAATACCATCACTACTCCACATCATTCTTGATAAATATAACATGTCAATAATGTTGCTACTCCAAATATGCCCTGACAAGTATGGTGATGAATGGAAACTATTAATACTACATTTTCAATGTATACAAAATTAAGGGATAAACATTCCAAAGTATACATCCATATGGCCATATGATTGAATTTGATAAGTTCATCTACCAAACCATGAATTTAATAAGTTCCTTTTATCAGATCCAAACTCAATAACTTATGAATCAATGTGAAACTAAGTAGGATCCACTTCCGTCACTTAGTACTAACATTCCTAATTCACCACTTATCCATTAGCTCTTCATGACATAGTGATCTCCAAAATGTGCACAAATTTAAATGAATAAAAAATATATACTAATATATCCTATAAATAAATAATATAATATAAATAATTCTAGATGTACCATCATACATTAAAATAAAAATCATATAATCTTACATAATTAAATTAATTTTCCACTAGTCAAACATAACTAGTATTATATTTCACAGTTTAACCTATAGTTTTATATTCACATTTAAGATGAAATAATGTTAAAATTATCATAACATATAAATTTCAAGGATCCCACCATCCTTACAACCTTATAAAGGTAACAAGTGAGACAATGTCTCTCTGCTTAATTGACTAGTACATAAAAAGTTAAAAGTTGATCTCAACCCTTTTAGAATAACAAGATGGTCCACACATTCTATACCCTACATGATCCTATAAAAAGTTACATAAATATCTCATCAAAATAACATGTTTTTAATCAAGATAAGAGTAATATAAATATAATGAAGGGTATATAATAACATAATGAATATAATTAACTTATAATTCTTAATCTATAATCATTATAAATTCAAGGTCCACCACTTCACATGGTCAAAGTTCAAAAGAATAATTTGAGTAGTAATATAAAGTATAACTTTAAAAATTCACATGTAGAAAGTAGAGAACAAAAATCTTTAAAAAAAACTTTGAAATACCCTCACAAGGTATAAAAAAAACATCACAACCCAATTTTCCATAATCATTACCTACTTACCAAACTTGTAATAGTATCATAACTTGCTTCCACAATCGGAAGGAAAATACTAACCATAAAGATGCCTCAATCCATCCAATCTTATGTATTCTCTCTCAACAAGAAGTAGAAGACATCATACCATGAACTTAAGGGAATAAGGTCAAAACAACAACAAGAAAATATGAATCCTCTAAGTGGGCTTATAATGATGTCAAAAGAGGTTGAGAGAGTAACAACTCATCTCTATGCTAGCTATAAGAGATAACATTTCTTACCAATTCCACATAAATATATGGGGTTCCAATACGTAATAAACCTCCTAACACATAGGAATAATAATAAAAAAATATATAACCTACTACTAGTAGAATTCCCATCGCACTCGGTAGTTCCAATATAAAATGGTCTTATAGGATTTCCCACTCCTAGGATTAGTGTATATAAGACATAAAACTAATGCACATATACTTAAGTTAGAAGTATCCCATGCTTGAAATCTAGCACCTAATACACTAGTGAATATAAGGACATTAAAATGCTAATAAAGTATCATATGTAACTCTGATACCACATGTAATATCCCTACTAGTATCTACCTGTAAATACTCGATTTTAAAAAAAACTTAAAAACATATATTATATATAGATTAAACCATGAGAATCTAATTAATGATCATACAAAATACACTATGTGTGACAACTATAAATGAAGTATACTATACCATACATCATTGATCACTATCATCATAAAAAACACATTGTAATAAAAATATAGAAAGTAATTATAATTAACTAGCCATGGATGCTATATATGAACAATAATACTATCAATGTGAAATAATTAATAAATTAAAGATCATCATGATAATGTTTCAATAATAAATACAATACAATACAAAATACTTATATAATATACATGGATCCTCGAAGCATAGTTCCCCAGACTCTAGTATATATGGTAATCTCATATGTCATCTCAAAATTAATACTACTATGGGGAGGAAGAGGATAATTTGAGTGATTTTACACACTAAATATGGATAAATAATCCATCACACTAATCCCATCAGTGAATGACACTCCCTTAATGAATGAGTTGATAATTAAGGTGTGCAAATATAAAAAGACAAGATAATACCTATTTGTTGTATGATTTATAAAACTAAACATGAGGTGTATCAGAGAAACCCATTTTATTACAAGATATCACACAAACATGTAGATCATACTCATGAAATGATAATGACTCACTAAATATTACTTTGGTTAAATATTTTAAATAATAAATTATCTATGGATCAATTAAAATTTATACACAACACTTGATTGGATTACTTTTATTTTACATTGTGATTCTAGTAAGCTACTGAAATTTGTCTCACTAATCAATCAATATCACCAATGTGACATATGATTAACATAATATAACCAATATATTAATATAGATTGTATCCTACTAGTAATCACATAATATGCTAAGCATAATAATGATTAAAAAGCATATATTTATTCCATCAAATTTTTAAATATATCTCATAAAAATTTCTATCCCATAATATAAATAATAAGCAACACATTCATATTACACCACTCAAATATACTATATATTAGGCTACACACTCTATTTTTCATAAGAAAACACAATACAATACTTTCTACTAACTGTCATAAAGCATGATATTCCTAGAAATGTCCAACACACATTTATTTAGTCCATCAAAGGTATGAATGAATCTAGATATATTAATTATAGTTTATACCACCTAGGTATAACATAAATTCATAATATAGTTTTCAAATAAAATACCCTCTATGACATCCCATAATATCATAATTTATTTGTACATGAACACACTACTCAATCATGAACAACTAATCTTATAATTTTAAGAATCAAATCTGTCTTAATCTTAAATAATAGGTAAGCATGTATAATTTATACCATCAGATTATATCCTATATTTTAATTGCATAATGGTAATTAAAAGAAACATAATATATAGGCACACATCATGATGCACTAATGTATTATTTATATGTCTAAACACTTGTATGTTTTTATGTACTCACAATATGTACAACTCAAAAATATCATTACTACATGCCTATATAACATTAATCTATAATGTTATTTCTAAAGTGTTAGATAACCCATAACCAAGATATACCATAAACTTTGATTTAAATAACTTAATTCTATTTCTAGGGACTACTTTCATACACTTATAATTTTGGTCCCTCGGATAACTTATGACTCAATATAACCATCAATTTAGCTACAAGTTTAGGCATATGACCCATTCCTATATGCGTAATATTTTCATATGGTTGATTAAGTTCAATAATAAATCTATTTCTGATATACAAATAATCATTCAACATAATATGTACCATATGTAAGCACACAAATGATATGCAAATATTATATCAATGGAAAACTATATTTCTAAGTTAAGAACTCCATATGATTTTAAAAATCACTACACATTCCTGTTCACAATATATATTGATGATCTCTATAAGATAAGGGATTCAATAATTTAATACACCTTTCTAGGTTGTATCCTTATCTAAATAGATTTCTAAATATGCTACGCCCTATGATAACTTATATTATCATATTCTAGTGTTCTTATGCATAAATACTAAATACCATAATCAATCACAATAAAGTAGCTATGAATCAATGAAAGCATAATCTTATGGTCAAATAACTAATTATAATAAATAAAGTCTCAATTCATATGAAACACATGATATTCCATTCTAGCATTTGTTATATTCTCAGGGGGTTTTATGCATGCATACATAATGTTCTATTATATAAATTTATATAATATAGTTTTAAACCACCAATGGAACTATAATTAGAAGATCACACCCCTACGTATAAACTATTAACATATGTATACCTATATTCTCATTAATCATACCATTATTAATTCATAAATACATAGCTATTATTAGTGTTATATCCACACTATGTGCTTTGTTTCTCATGATACATATGTAAAGTGATATTACATCATAAAGATTAACATGAAATAATAGAAGACAACATTTTAGCTTAATATGTCTCTCATGCTTTACCCAAACCCTATTATGATATCAATGTACTTATATCTACATATATGCCAGTAGAAGAAGCGTAACCATTACAATTATTTACATGAAAAGACATAAGACATTAGGTGAACTTATATTATTGATCCACTTGTTATTAGTCTCAAGATACAAGATCTATGCACACTTAGAGTGATCTAGTAATCTTAATCGTAGTTTACCTATAATGGAATTCAACAAGATCAGTGATAAACATATATATTAAAATCATATCAACATTTTATGACAACCAATATTATAATTATAAATTCCATTCAAATATCAACATAAAATAAAATGGTTGAATACATGCCTAGGTTTTAAGACATGTTGCATAATCTTTATAGTATAACATTATACTTTTTCTCATTATAAACCTACATATAAAATATACATCAGGTTTATTTTAAACACAAGATAATGTATAAACTATGATAATATCAGTTATATGGTGATATTATCACATGCCCACTTATATTATCATAAACGATGATACATTTAAAATATACATCTAAACATATATTACCATACTCTCATATTATGAATTATATATATATATATATATATATATATATATATATATATCTACATATATGTATATATATATATCTACATATATGTATATATATATATATCTACATATATGTATATATATATATCTACATATATGTATATGTATATATATATCTACATATATGTATATATATATCTACACATATATATGTATATATATATCTACATATATATGTATATATATATCTACATATATTTATGTATATATATATCTACATATATACATATATATCTACATATATATCTACATATATATATATACATATATATCTACATATATATCTATATATATATATATATATATATATATATATATATAGTGAGTTACCATTCTTATTTAAAATATATATATATATATATATATATATATATAGTGAGTTACCATTCTTATTTAAAATGTAATAAACACATAACATCTATATAGGGGTGATATTAGATAAACATAATCATGTATGGGTTTGTTTTGAACATATATTGTCATATGGTGATGCAAGCATATTACACCAAGTTATACAATTTTACACAAACACATTACATATTTATATAGTTATTTTATTACACTCGATATCCACACATAACATTTATTATGTAAAATATATTTTAAATAAAAATTATGGAGTCACCATATATATGTCTTCTGCATCTAAAAGAAACATAATATAGTTCAAAGATTAACTATATAGTCCATTAAGTAGTATCTATATTGTATATATATTCATTGCACTCATAGATATAACATTCTTTTCAAGCAAGCTCACACGATCCATACACTAGTTACAAATAATAGTGAACAAAATATAAATCACTCTCTAAGTTGCCATATACTAAGTACTAGAATATAATATTATAGTCTGATTTAATCACTGGATTACAATGAAATATTTTTCCTTGTAAGCATTCTTAATTTTGTATCCTATGGCATATGCTAAGGTATTGATCAATAATATCACTTATTGGTAACAAATTTAAACACAAATATATTAACTAATCACTTTTAATAATTAAATTACAACCCAATATGAATCTCCATATATATATATATATATAGTTTGTTGTAAAATCAACATATGTAGTATTGATTCATTTCTTTTGTATTTATCATATATTTTGGTGTTTATACATCTCAAACAAGCCAATTTATTGATGCTTCTCTCTCTCTCTCTCTCTCTCTCTCTCTCTCTCTCTATATATATATATATATATATATATATATATATATATATATATATCTTTGTGTGTGTGTGTGTCTATATATATATATATATATATCTGTGTGTGTGTGTGTTTCTACACACACACACACACACCCATGCACACACACACACACACGTGCGCGCACGCACGCACACACACACACACACACACACACACACACACACACACACACACACACACACACACACACACACACACAAGCACACACGTGCACACACACACGCACGTGCGCACGCACACACACACACACATTTGAAGATCAGTTGTATGCAAATAGGTTGAGTGTAGATCGATAATTATGTATGGTTTGAAGTAATTTAGCATATACTCAATTCACATGGGATGCCTAGTTCATATATTACTTTCCAAATTAATTCAATGACAAATAGTTAACTAACACCTCTCAGGCTATTAATTTCACTACACAGTCCACACCGTATTAAAATGTACATAGAAATTATGTTTTTTACATGAGCAAAGGCACCTCCCTTGACTTGTTAGCTTTTCCTTAGCATGATTCTTTGCCTTCCTTTCATACTATAGCCTTTTCCTTCTTCTATTCTTATAGTATATCCTACATTTCAGTTTTATATCTTAGCATATTAATTTTTCTTCACAGAGGAAAATCATAGCTTTTTTATTTTATTTATTTTTGTTATTATTTTATCAATATGTTTATTTATTTTTAACCCTTTCCACTTTCTATTATTTATGATTGTTTCTTTTTGATTTTTAACACTTTTTCCTTATTTTGAGAGTTTCTTCTCTTTTTTCCTATTTTCTCTTCTTAATTGAAAATTTTATATATATATATATATATATATATATATATATATATATATATATATATATATATATATATATATATATATATAAGTCTAATTAGTATATTTGATAATTAAATTAGCATCTCTAGATGACATGATGATTTTAATGATAAATCCATTAATTAATAACCTAAATTAAATCTAACTATGAAAATTGCATTTCTAACATCATTTAATGATCACATATGCAATCACACAAATATCAAAACATTAATGGATATATCACATGTCACACAAGATGAATTCCAAATAACTATATAAAATATGATAAAAACCATGTTTAAATGAATATGTAATGTAAACGACATCAAAACACATTATGCTAACTACTTTACTATGCATCTAACATGTGTTAGCTAATGTGGTGTTTGCAAGTTTATAGCTAGTTTCTATGTTATTCTCTAAAATATCCATATACATCACCCTCTTCAATGATTCTCTTCCTTCATCATGCTTTGAAGGATGGGTTATCCTATGCCAACCTGATAATAAGCAAGTCATTAGACGATAACAACATGATATATGTATATCATAAAATATAACTGAAATAATAAATCAACATGTTCATAATATAAACATAAACACTACAAGTAACTCATAAAAATTTAATCATGGAACCAAAGAAATATCATACTATCCCATTAAAACATCTATCTGAAAGCTTAGTTAAAAATAACTATATCAAATTTGTCAACTATAAATATTCATAGAAAATCAAATAGTTTGCTTGGCGAGGAATCAGGATGTACTAGTCAAGATGACTGCATTATCACATATAATGTTGATAGTGATGTCACTATTATCAAATAGGATGGAATGACCTTATGGCCTAATGATCATCAATTATAATACATTCAATTTCAATTGAAGAAAGTATATAAAATTTTGGAGTTGGAAATTTTGAATTTATGGACACTTGAGTCATATTTTACCTCTTCTTTGTGGTTGCATACATGATCTATCTATGGGGTATATATAAATAAAATGTTATTCACTAATATCATTAAATAAGTATATTTGAGAATTTATATGTAGAGTGGCACCAATATAAAGAACCCAATCATCAAACCATGACAAACTAACAAAGATAATGTTTCCACCATAATTTGTATTAGAACACACATTCACTAGTGAATTGGGTAGATCTTGACTCTTTTATTTATTTATTTAATTTTTCATATTTATTGTTATGGTATTCTTCAATTTTATCCATGGTGTTATGCATTTTTGATTCTCATGTCTTCCTTTTTTATAATACCATTCATAGTAGAGGTTTTGTTTATCATTATAATTTTTTTACCACCTTGATTTTCACTTTTGTTGCCTTTTCCCTTTTTTATTCTTGTACTTATTTTGTCCTTCAATTTTGGAAGATATGGCCTTCTTGGATGTTTTGGAATAATTTCCCTTTACATAACACACACTTTTTCTTGTTGACTTAGTTTTTTTTCGAAAGGTATTTTCTCTTTTTGTTATCTTTTCAACCAATTGATACAATATGAGAGTATTCAACTGATTTTTTTCTTTTAAAGAATCCAAGTAGGTTTAATAATTGGGAAGAAGTTATTTTATTTATATGATCATTTAGATGTCAATTTTTACACCACTGGCATCCACGTCATTGTATTTCATGTATTTCTGAACCCATTATCATTACATCACCATATTTCAACTTGAGGTTGAACAAATTCAACTACAACTGAATGAGTTCTAACTTTGAGTGGGAATCATATATTTATTTTAATTTGTGAAATTATTTCGATGGAGTACTACACCTATAACTTTGTTGAAAGACATATTTGAGAACTAATTTGTTTGAGTCCAGTTTTTGAGTTTTGAGTTTTACATTTGTGAAACCTTCAAAGTGGTTTCTTATCACTTCAAATGGTCCCCATGTTGTATATAGGTCATAAGAATTATATGATAAACCACTCTATGTACATTCCCTTACTATATACCCATTATTACATGGAAAGTGCTGGTCCTTTCTATATACATGGTAGTATATGAAAGAAGTGTTAAGACATGTGAGAGTAATGTGTTACATGGTACTTAGGTGGAACATGAAAAATATTCACCTTGTCATTAACATTATTTTAATAAGAAAACATCATACATGCTGATATACTTAGTGTTTTTTAATTTCTAGATTAAGCTTTTCAATAAAAACAAATGAGCAAAGAGTTTCTCTCCTTATTTCTCCTTTATTTTCACAATTTGATTTCTTTTTGTCAAATTATGCTTTAGACTAGTTTTTAAAAATGACTATTAATGAAAATGTTTAAAAAAAAACCCATTATATGTATCTCTATTTAGATATTGACTTATAAAGACTTATATTGAAAAAACTTGACTTGTCCTAAGTTTTGAATGTAAAAAAATAATTAAATTCACTTATCTCAACTCCTTTAACACTTTATAGAATATTAAAAAATTGATAAATATAATCTAAAAAAATTACACGCCCTTATAAAAATCAAGGAAAGAATTTCAGAGTTTCCACATCCTACTTTGGACTGCTAATACACTAAGAGAAAAATAATATATAATTACACTACCAAAGAAGTATGAAAATGATAGGAGTTTGTCAAAAATAACATATATTTACATAATAGTAGTGCCACACAACAATAATATTTAACAAAAAAGAATATTAAAATTTTAATTTCATGATATTTAGTAAAGAAGAATCATAAATGTGTTGACAAATTCATTACACTTATTGACTGATGGTGAATTCGTCACATTTATTGACTTATATCTATTGAACAAAAGTCTGAGTGAACCAATTACAACTTTGTAAACATTCTGGAGTGACTTTGGGAGCAATTCTCTTGTTTACTTGGCCAAAATGTAATATTCACACTTCTCATCATAATTTTTAGGAAAGGTAGGCAATGTGACAACACAATTATTTCATAATACACAAATGTTATAGTGAGTATGTCTGAATCGAGAATGCCATAAAATATCTGGAGACATTTTATCTTTAGTGAGATAAGCATAATTCCCTGAATTTGATGGCTCACCGCTAAGTTTGAGTAAGTTTCCTTCCTTATATCTAATCAAGATGATTGCAATATCACATTTTATTTTGATAGTTATGTCACTATTATCCAACATAATGGAATGGCCCCTTGTTGTCTAATGATCACTAGTGACACTAATTTTAATTTCAATGGACAAAAGTATACAAACTTTTAGAGTTTGAAATTTTGAATCAATGTACACTTGAATTATATTTTAGCTCTTCTTTTTGGTTTTAGACTTGATCTATTTATGGGGTATACAAAACTAAAATTTTATTCACTAAACACTTTAAATAAGTCTTTTCAAACATTCATATGTAGAGTGGCACTAGTATAAAGAACCCAATCATCAAACATTAATAAACTAATAGACATAATGTTTCCTTCATCATTTATATTGAAACACACATTCACTAGTGAATTGGGAAGAGTTTGACTATTTTGTTTATTTATTTAATTTTTCAGCTTTAATATTATGATATTCTTTAATTTTATCCCATGATGTTATGCATTAATGAGTCTCATAGATTCCTTTTCTATAACACAATTCATAGTAGAGGTTTTGTTTATCATTCTATTTTTATTTTTACCACCTTGATTTTCATTTTTTTTTAACTTTTCCCTTATTTTTATTATTATACTTATTTTTTCCTTCAATTTTGGAAGATGTGGCCTTATTAGATGTTTTGAAACAATTTCCATTTACATAACACACACTTTCTCGTGGACTAAGTTTTTATTCAAAAGGTATTTTATCTTTTTGTTATCTTTTCAACCAATTGAAAAAATGCAAGAGCATTCAATAGATTACTTGTTTGTATACAATCTAGGAAGGTTAAATAATTGGGAAGAAGGGATTTTATTTATATGATCATTTAAATGTTAGTTTTGACACTAGTGGCATCCACATCATTGTATTTCATGTATTTATGAATGTTGTCTCATTACATCATAATATTTAAACTCAAGGTTAAAAAGCATCAACTACAACTGAATGAGTTCCAACTCTGAGTGGGAATCATATATTTATTTTAATTTGTGAAATTTTTTTGATGGAGTACTGCACCTATAAATTTGTTGAATGACATCTTTGACAACTGATTTGATTGAGTCCATTATTTGAGTTTTGAGTTTAAAGTTTGTGAAACCTTCAAAATGTTTTTTTTATCAATTGAAATGGTCCCCATCTAGTATATAGGTCAGGAGATTTATATAAGAAACTACTCTATGTACACTCCCTTACTATATAGCCATCAGTAAATGGAAAATACTGGCCCTTTCTTTATACATGGTAGTATATAAAATAAGTGTTACGACACATGAGAGTAAAGTGTTACATGGTACTTATGTGGCACATGAAAAAAATTCACCTTGTCATTAACATTATTTTAACAAGAAAAAATCATACTTAATGATATACTCAATTTTTCTTGATTTTTGGATTAACTTTTTCAACAAAAACAAATCGGTAAAGAGTTAAAATCCTTATTTCTCCTTTATTTTAAAAATTTGTTTTTTTTTTTGACAAATTATGCTTTGGAATAGCTTTTTTTAAATGACTATGAATGAAAATGTTTTGCAAAAAAATCCATTGTATGTATCTCTAATCTTACATTGACTTACTAAGACTTATATTTCAAAAACCTGCCTGTCATAAGTTTTGAAAGTAAAAAATTAATTAAATTGACTTAACTCAATTAATTTAACACTTTATAGAAGATTAAAAACTTGATAAATATACTCCAAAAAATTTACATGACCTTATAAAAATCAAGGAATGAATTTCAGAGTTTCCACGTCCTACTTTGGACTACTAATACACTAAGGAAAAAATATTATACAATTTCACTACCAAGGAATGATGAGAATGATAGGATTTTGTCAACAATAGCATAGATTTGCACAATAGTAGTGCCACACAACAATAATATTTAACAAAAAATAATATTAAACTTTTAATTTCATGACATTTAGTAAAGAAGAATCATATATGTGTTGACAAATTCATCACGTTTATTGACTGATGGCAAATTCATCATGTTTATTTACTAATGGTGAATTCATCACATTTATTAACTAATTGCTATTGAACAAAAGTCTGAGTTAACCAATTAATTTTTTTTTGACAAAATTCTAGAGTGACCTTTGGAATAATTCTCTTGTGTGGTTGGCCAAAATGCAATATTCATACTTCTCATCATAATTTTTAGGTAAGGTAGGAAATGCGGTAACATAATTATTTCATAATACACAAATGTTATTATAGTGAGTATCCCTGAATCTAGAATGCCATAAAATATTTTGAGACATTTTTTCTTCAGTAAGATAATCATAATTCCTTGAATTTGATTGCTCGCCCCTAAGTTGAATAATTTTCCTTCCTCATATCTAGTCAAGATGATTCCATTATCACATTTCCTTTTGATAGTGATGTCACTATTATCCAACATGATGGAATGGCATTGTTGCCTAATGATCACTAATGACACTAATTTTAACTTCAATGGATGAAATTATAGAAATTTTTGAGTTTGAAATTTTGAACCAATGGACACTTGAGTCATATTTTAACCTTTATTTGTGGTTGAAAACTTGATATATCTATGGGGTATATATAACTAAAATGTTATTTATTAAACTCCTTAAAGAAGTTTTTTCAAAAAGTCATATGTAGAGTGGGACCAGTATAAATAACCTAATAATCAAACCATGACAAACTAAAAAACATAATGTTTCCTTCATCAATTATATTGGAACACACATTCACTAGTGAATTGGGAAGAGTTTGACTCTTTTATTTATTTATTTTTTCATCTTTATTAATACGGTATTCTTCAATTTTATCCCATGATGTTATGCATTTGCGATTCTCATGGAATCATTTTATATAACACCATTCATAGTAGAAGTTTTGTTTATCATTCTATTTTTATTTTTACCACCATGATTTTCATTTTTGTTGCCTTTTCCCTTGTTTTTATTCTTCTAATTTTTTTTCCTTCAATTTTAGAAGATGTGGCCTTATTGTATGTTTTGGAAGAATTTCCATTTACATAACACACATTTTCTCCTATGGACTTGGTTTTTATTCAAAATGTATTTTATTTTTCTGTTATCTTTTCAACCCATTGATAAAATGCGAGAGCATTCAATTGATTGCTTGTTTGTAGAAAATCCAAGTAGGTTGAATAATTGGGAAGAAGGGATTTTATTTATGCGATCATTTAGATGCCAATTTTTGACACTAGTGGCATCCACATCATTATATTGCATGTATTTATAAACCTTGTCTCACTACATAACAATATTTCAGCTCAAGATTGAACAATTTCAACTACAATTGAATGAGTTCCGACTCTGAGTGGGAATCATATAGTTATTTTAATTTTTTAAATGCTTCCCACAGAATACTGCACCTATGAAATTATCAAAAGACATCTCCATCAACTTAGGCCCTCATCAAGGCCAATGCTTTATAGTTTTTCTACTTCCATATCTGCATATATTTCTCATTCCATGTTTGCTCAACTGGTTGCCTATCTTTGTCACATATATCAAACCTAGATCATTGAATATGATTGCATTCTTCACTTATCGAGACCATTCTAACTATTTGTATTTGTCGATCAATGTTGTGCCAACAATTGATTTGATTGAGTCCATTGTTTGAGTTTTGAGTTTGTGAAACCTACAAAATGGATCTTTATCACTTCAAATGGTCCCCTTTTTGTATATACCACGAGAATGATATAAGAAACCTCTCTATGTACCCTCCCATACTATATACCCATCAACATAGAAGAAGCTAGCCCTTCCTTTATACTTGGTAATACATGAAAGAAACATTAAGACATGTGAGGGTAAAGTGTTTAATGATACATGGGTGACACATGAAAAAGATTAACCTTGTCATTAACTCTGGATTAACAAGAAAACATCATATTTAATGACATACTCAATTTTTTTTGATTTATGAATTAACCTTTTCAATAAAAATGAGTGAGCAATAGAGTTTCTCTCCTTATTTCTCTTTTATTTTACAATTTGATTTCTTTTTGTCAAATTATACTTTAGACTAGCTCTTTTAAATGACTATTAAAGAAATTTTCTTGAAAAAAAATGCCAATGTATGTATCTCTATTAACTTATTTGGACTAATATTGCAAAAAAAACTAATTTGCCCTGCCTTTTGAAGGGAAAAAATTAATTAATTTGACTCATCTCAGCTCAGCTCCTTTGTCACTTTCTAGAAGATCAGAAACTTTCTAAATATACTCCAAAAAATATACACGCCCTTATAGGAATCATGGAATGAATTTCGGAGTTGGCACGTTCTACTTTGGACTGCCAATACGCTAAGAACAAAATAAAATACAGCCGCGCTGCCAAAGAAGAATGAGAATGATCGGAGGTTGACAAAAACAATATAAAATAATAATATTTAACAAACAAGAATATTAAAAACTTTAATTTCGTCATATTTAGTAAAGAAGAATCATAAATGTTTTGACGAATTCATCACGTTTATTGACTGATTGGCTGTTTATTGACTGATGGCTGTTGATATCCTCTCCCACCTCTATAAATGGAAACCCACATTTCAATCTTCTCCTACCTCGTGGAGTTTGGAAACCTGAATTTAAATATCCTCCCACCTCGTGGAGTTTGGAAACCTGAATTTAAATATCCTCCCCATCTCGTGCATGTTGACGTTTTTACAACTGTAAAAGACAAGTTAATGGCCGCCTTAAATTAAAAAACTGTTCATGACTTAAAGGGTCATCGTCATTGTACATCCAACCCACCAACCTTTCACAACTCTGCCATGTTTACTTTCTTCATCAAGCTTTTCCCTTCCCATATATAGCGCAAATTTGTAGTAGAGTGTGCGAAACATGGCGTCCTCAAACACCTCGACGGAAGCATATCTCCAGCTCTATGAAATAGTGCTTTCAGCAGCCAAGCCGATGTCTCTTCATGCTGCCGTTTTACTTAACATCCCCCAAATCCTTTCCATCCATGGTAGTGATAATCCTCTCTCTGTGCAGGAAATTGCTTCATATATTTCTGCTTCTACCAAAATGTCTGCGCACACGGATTATCTCCTTAGAATTATGAGGCTTTTGGCTTCGATTGGCGTCTTCACTGAAGAGAGCGTGGTGCTTAATACCGGCTCTACCCAATTCAAATACGGGCTGACCAGTGTCTCCAAATTGTTGGTAAACAAAGATAACCAGCAATCCTGTGCTCCCACTGTGTTGACGTTAAACAACAAGCTGGTGATTGATGCGTATCAGCATATTCACGAATCTGTCATAGAAGGCTGCTATGCGTTCAGCAAGGCTCATGGCATGAGCTTATTCGAATATAACACTAATAATCCTGAAAACAACAGGCTTTTCAACGAGGGCATGACTACTCTTACTAAACCTGTCATGCCCTCTTTGGTGAAGATTTACGGTGGGTTTAAGAGTGTGAAGAGCGTGGTAGACGTTGGAGGAGGCGTAGGAACTACTTTATCTACAATCATCGAAGAACATCCTCACATTCATGGCATTAATTTCGACCTTCCTCATGTCATAAAGAGTGCACCTCCCATAGATGGTGGGTAACCTCCTCTTTCTCTAAAATTTATAGTTAGTAATTAGTAAGGTGTGAGTTTTCGTTTGACATGGATATGTTACATTGCAGGAGTGGAGCATGTGGAGGGCAATATGTTCGATAAAATTCCCTCTGGGGATGCAGTTTTCATGAAGGTATTTCATTCTGGCTTACACCTGATCAACTAATGTTGCCATTGTGATGTTTATGCTTCTGAATCCTAAGCTATTGGTTTTATTATCATTACAGTACATTTTACATAACTGGGACGATGAGCAGTGTGTGAAATTGCTCAAGAAAAGCTATGAGGCAATACCAGAGAATGGGAAGGTGTTAATTGTTGAAGAAGTAATTGAGAGCAAGGAAGGAGACAAAAGGCGACTGGGGTTATTGTTTGACATTTTGATGATGGGTTATACAAGCGGTGGAAGAGAGAGAACGGAAGATGAATACAAGGATTTATTTCACAAAGCCGGATTTAAAAGCTATAATATCGTGAAGTTGCCTTCCCTTTACGCACTCATAGAAGTTTCTAAATCATAATTGTCAATCTCAGTTTATGTTGTCTCTGTTGTTATTTTCTCGGTTCATCTAATGCTCAAGGTTGGTTTGCAAGGCATTGTAGGTGGTGAAAGTTTCTGTTACTAATGAAATACGATTTTCAGTGGATGTTTTTACTATTAATAATATTTCAAAATCTATTTTGTGGTTTAAATTCTAACATCGGTTCTCCAATATTATGGTTTGTTTTATAGAATATTAAAAACTAAGTGCAACAAAAGTGGTTTAGACTTGAGTGCCATGGAGTGGGAGTGGCGGTGGCTATATGTTTGTTTTTATGTTTCAATGTGGAGATGGTTTCGTTACAAAATTTTAAATATATTTATAAAGATCTTTTTTTTTTGGTTTTAAATTTAATAATTTTTTTTTAATCATGATACTGTTTTTATTCATTAGTCTATTTTTATACATCATTAGATAAATTTATAGTAAAACTCTTTCATTAGAACCAATGCCTTAGGTTATAAAATATATAAAATGATTACATATAGAGATATCTTGGATCATAATTATGAAATATATATATAATGTATTGGATTGTTTCATAATAGTGAAATGTGCCTTGTACATGGATAAAATGTAAACATAACAATAATAGCTTATAGTCATTCTTTTTAACCCCTTTACTGAAGTCAAATATTTTAATGATATAGAAAAATTTCTAAGCTATTTAAAAACTTATAGCTACATGAAGGAGGTGCAAGGCAAATGCCAATAGAGCAAAATAAGTGTCATAATTATTCAAAAGAGAAAGGATAGCAAGTACAAAAAAAAAATGTTCTAAAAAACATGATTACCTTTTATTCATGTTCTATATAACATAATCAACAAACAACATTTGATATATTTTTCTAGAGTTCAATTATCGAAAATAATTATTATGTTTTAAAGTGCATGATAAAGATAAGGAAATAATAGTAAAGGAAATAAGCACTGAAATAAAATAGGCAAAAAAAATGGTTTAAAAAAAACCTCAAACATATGCTGACTAAAGTGTTGAACCATACAAAAGGTATGTGAGCCATATTGGCAAAATGTCTCAAATGAATGATTGAAATATATACAAAAAATGGTGTTCTTAACGATCTTGTAAGGATTTTTAGACAAATGTTGTGAAGAGATATGGTTTATGGGTTGCACTTATTCTAGGATAAGTAAAAACCTTAAGAAAAAGCCTAGGAGATTATTAAGCAAATGCAATGTTAATAAAATCATGTGGTAACTTATAAAACTTCAATTTTAATTATTTGAATAACCCCTGAATTCCACAAAATAATAAGTATTTGCTTAAAATTAGATATTCAATTATAATAATATAGGAAGGAAAGAAGGGAAGGGTAGAGACTAGAAAATGAGAGTGTGGCGATGGTGAGGGTTATGTCTAGAAATAATCTATCTAATTCTATTGCATTATTTTGTCATAGTCTTAATAGGTATGAATGTTTCCTTTGGATTTTATATTTTAACTCTTTCTTGGACTACAACTCTAAAGATTTCACACTACATAAAAAGGGAGTGAAAATGAGAATTTAGAATTTTCTAAAAGGAAAGAATTCATTGCATTCATTTGAAAATGATATTTATGGGATATGTTGAGAGTTCTAATATTATTCATGTTTTCATATTCAATTATTTATTTTGGGGTTTGATAAAAAGAGAGAAGATGGAGTATAATAAAGATACATATTTTGAGGGAGACTTTAAATTTGTTGGCGATTCTAAAGTTTACTTTGTAAAATGATTAAGACAAAAAAATTTAAAATCTTGGAATCAAACAAAATATTGCAATGCTTTCAATAAATGAAACGAGAATAAATGATTATCTACAACACTTGTGATGAGTTCAATAATGTGCATCTTTTAGTACATTTAAAATATTTTTCTATGTCATTGGACACCTTTAAATGATATCTAGGTTAGGGTTGTGAAAAATATGGTTTAATGCCAATGTGTGAATTAAAAATTAAAATAACATATTAAGTATTTTTTATCCATTTGACTACCATACATTTGATCATTTAAATTATGTCGAGAAGAGGAGGGTCATGATGAAAAATATGGAAACATGATGATGATCTACCTATAAATGTGTTGTAAGCATAACTTCTTGGCATTTTGACAATATAATTATTGTCTCTATGTGATTTTCATTAGGATCTCCAATGTTTATTTTATCCTAGATTGTGCTGTAACAACACATATAAATGTGTCAAAGAATGAAATGAAATTACTTATAGTAAATAAATAATGTGGCTGAGAATGCAATCATATTAATAAATTTTGATTATAAACTTTTGGTTTAATTTTATCAACATTTAGATTTAGGGGGTTAATCTAATTAAGATAAACTGTCAAGTATAAAAAATGGTTAAGATACAAAATAATTACACATAAAATAATTTGTAACTTACTATTTTTTTTAATATGATAAAATGGGAAAATACTAAAGGATAAATAACATAGTAGGAAATTGACATAAAAATTTACAAAAGTGATTATAAAACTAATTGTGAGATTGTGTGGGGTTGTGAATCAAGAATAGGTATTCATTTTTTTAAAGGCTAAGTCTATGTTATTTTATTCAGGTTATGGCTTCATCCTCTTGGGTTTTTGAGATCTACATGAATTCTAATAGATACACCAATGCTTATATGTCATGTGTTTTTATTTGGATATCTTATGTTCACTTCAGGAGCCACTGTGTGTTTTATTCTTACTCAAACCCTAGCTTAATGACAGGAGGTAATAAATCTTGTAAAAAAGGGACAATGGGCAAGGGGATGAAGTTTTGCTTCATACCAACACCCTATGGGTTGAGCATTACCCACATACCAATACTGGATAGAGGGATCAAACTCTATGTAGCTCTCTCATATTATGGTTGTGTTTGTATAATGCTATCAAAATTCCATATGTTGGTTCAATTATTGTTTAATTAGGTTCTTGAAAAAATTAATTTGAGCCTATCTTAAGCCTTCTTGTGTTATTAAGTAATCTATTTTCAATGTGTAGATAGATATTTTGGTGATTGTAATGGTAGAATCCTCTAACAAAAAAAGGGTATAAAATGTGTTTATATAGAAGATATTTAGGTATTTATTTGAATTGGTCTTGTGATTCAATCTAAGTGTCCCATTATGATGATTTTTAATTTGGAAATTACTCAATCATTGGTAGGAGGATGAAACTTATGGTTTTATACATAATTGGATTATAGGATTGTCCTGAAGGAACAAATTCATTTAAAGATTAGAGACAATCAAACTAAAATTATAAATCAATCAAGTAATGATGAAAGGATACTTGGAATGAGGAATATGATCAATTAGTATCATATTTTCATTTTGATAAGGATCATTCATATAGAAGTAGAGGCATAAAGATTTTAAAACAATGAAATTGAGCACATGGTAAGTGTGCACAAGGGGTGGTCACAAGTGCATTAGTTTAGCATTAAATGTTAATTTTAGTGTCTATATTTTCATCCATTTTACTCTAATAATGTATCAAAGTGAAATTAGTAGAGTAAAATAAAGAGTGTTCTACCTAAGCTTACCTTTGAATAATGAACTTTAATGCCAAACACATGATGAAGGGTGCACCATGAAAACCTAAAATGAAACATTTATAAACTAATTCTTAATAAATATAAAAATATGAAAGTAATATTAGAAAATTATAGACCAAACATAAAGGAATAAGTGCACCTTTTCATGTATGCAAACCATTGAATTTTTTCCAGTGCAAAAATTGGTGATTAAATAGGGTGGAACCCTTGGTATTATTTTAGATGAAAAGACTTTCATTGGACTATGCTTTCCCCAATCACCATTTCTATTAGAATGTGCTTAATAAATCAATATTCACTTGAATTTATCATCACACAACTAAAGGTAGTAAAATAGCTTGGAATCCATGTATGAATTCTATTAGAACATTATGTTGAAATACTAGTGAAAAATGTAGAATACACGATTATAGATAAAATAAGATTCGTTCTATTTCAAAATGGTTGAAATATTTGGTGAAAAATGATTGAAATTATATATAAACTAAGTCTGGTGAATAAAACATAGAGAAAGACATGAATTGTCATTCATTTTATGGAAACTAGTAAAAAAAATTGGATAATAGGGATAATGTGCTATACACATGCCACCAATATGATATTTGACATATTTATTTTTATTACTAGGTAATAATAAATAAATTATTTATTAAACAGGTGTAAATTCTAGAACACATGCTGCACATGATGCCTCCAATCTAAGTAAAAATTGTAATAATCTCATTTTAAAAATTTAAAATTATTTTTGGTTAACCGCTAAAAATTGTTCTGTAGACTAAGTATGACTTGAATAATTTTATAAAATATTATTTATAACTTCTAGTGTGAAATTGAATTTATTTGGACACTAATAGCCTATGACATTGTCCCTAGGGTGTGGTATTTTTTGAATTTAATTTTTGATTATAAATGTAATATTCATTGTGATAAAATATGTAAATAATGTTATTACTTATCTATGTCCTAGATTGTTGTATCTTAGTATCTCTGACAAGATATTGTGTATGCCCCATACTATGAGGTGAATTATGAAGGTTTCATAATAACTTAGCTCAAAATAAAAGTTATGTCATTAATGTAACAAAAATATTGAACTTTGGATTGATAATGATAACATTGAAAATCATGAAATCATGTTGATAATTTGATAAATATAGTAATGTATGATACATTTAAATCCAAGCATACATAAATTAATGTTGAGATAAATGTTAAAAATTTGGTATATAGTGAGCAATGATCAGATACTAAATACACTAAACTGATATATAACTACTTGATGAGGATGCACAATATCCCTCGTTGCATTAAAAATTATGGATATACATGACATACCTCATAATATTAAAAAAAAAAAAAAAATGAAGCATAGCATGCTAGAGTCATGAAAATGACACACATATGAAGATTACATGCATAAGTACACAAATAACACAATAAGGTGAAGGAGCTATATACAAGGGACATTTTCAAATATCAATCACACATTTAAAAATATAGTCAATCTTACGAATGTAATCAAGGACATGTTTAAATGTTCACAATCAATATAATATAAATACACATAAATCATAAAGGAAAGTATAAAACATAAGAAGCATACAATATTAAGTTTACTTGATCTATATGAGTAATTTATAACAGCCTAATTTTTATAAATTTGGGTATCTAGTTATATATAAATGCTAAAATAAGGGAAAAAATAACAAAATATTCATGCATTATACTATAATATAGTATGAATAATATGGATAGTCATTTAGTTTTATAACCTAATAAAAGTATGCCTCTATTTATAATCTTAGAATCACATAAAATATTGCAATGTTTTCAATAAAGGAAAAGAGAATAAAATATTATCTACAACACTTGTATTGAGTTCAACATTGTGCATCTTATAGCACATTTAAAATATTTTTGTATTTCATTGGACACCTTAAAATGATATCTAGGTTAGGGTTGCGACAAATATGGTGTAATGCCAATGTGTGAATTAAAAATTAAAATAACATATTAAGTTTTTTTATCCATTTGACTACCATACATTTGATTATTTAAATTACATCAAGAAGAGGAGGGTCATGATGAAAAATATGGAAACATGATGACGATCTACCTATAAATGTGTTGTAAGCATAACTTCTTAGCATTTTTATAATATAATTATTGTCTCTATGTGATTTTCATTAGGATCTCCAATGTTTATTTCTTCCTAGTTTGTGCTATAACAACACATATAAATGTCTGAAAGAATGATGTGCAATTATTTATTTTAATTAAATAATGTGGCTGAGAATGAAATGATATTAATAAATTTTGATTTTCAACTTTTGGTTTTGTTTTATCAACATTTGGATTTAGTGGGTTAATCTAATTAAGATAATCTATCAAGTAAAAAAAATAGTAAAGATAGACAATAAATACACATAAAATAATTTGAAACTTACTACTTGTTTAAATATGATAAAATGGGAAAATACTAGAAGGATAAATAACTTATTAGGAAATTGGACATCAAAAATTACAAAAGTGATTATAAAACTAATTATGAGACTGTGTAGGGTTGTTGTGAATCAAGAATAGGAATTATTTTATTATAGGGCCAAGGCTATGCTATTTTATTCAGGTTATGGCCTCATCTTATAGGGGTTTTGAGATCTATAATAATTCTAATTGACGCACCCATGCTTATATGTCATGTGTGTTTATTTGGATGGCTTATGTTCACTTTAAGAGCCACTATGAGTATTCTTATTACTCAAACCATAGATTAATGATAGGAGGTAATAAATGTTGTAAAAAATGGCCAATGGGCAAGGGGATGATGTTTCACTTAACCTAAACACCCTATGTGTTGAGCATTATCTACATACCAATACTGGATAGATGGATCAAACTCCATGTAGCTCCCTCATATTATGGTGGTGTGTGTATAATGATAATAAAATTCCATATATTAGTTCAATTAGGTGCTTGAGCAAATCAATTTATGCCTATATTAGGCCTTCTTATGTTATTAATAAATTTAGTTTCAATGTGTAGATAGATATTTTCGTAATTATAATGATAAAATCCTCTAGTGCAAAAATGGGCATAAAATGTGTTTATATAGCGAATATTTAGGTACTTATTTGAATTGGTCTTGTGATTCAAGTGTCCCATTGTGATGATTTTGAATTTGGAAATTACTCACTCATTGGTAGGAGGATGAAACTTGTGGTTTCATACACAATTGGATTACAAGGTTGACCTGAAGGAACAATTTCATTCAAATATTAGAGACAGTCAAACTAAAAGTATATATCAATCAAGTAATGATGCTAGGATGCTTGGAATGAGGAATATGAACAATTAGTATCAGAGTTTCCTTAGGATAAAGGATCATGAGTATAAAAGTTGAGGCATAAAGAATTTAAAATAATGGAATTCAGCACATGTTAAGTGTGCATAAGCAGTGGTCACAAGTGCATTAGTTTAGCATTAAATGCTAATTTTAGTGTCTATATTTTCATCCATTTTATTCTAGTAATGCATCAAAGTGAAATTAGAAGAGTAAAATGAAGAATGTTCTACCTGAGTTTACATTTGAATAATGAACTTTAATGCTAAACACATGATGAATGGTGTACCATAAAAACCTAAATTGAAACATTTATAAACTAATCCTTCCTTAAGATAAAAATATTAAAGTAATATTAGAAACTTATAGACCAAATATAAAGGAACAAGTGCACTTTTTAATGTATGAAAACCATTGCATTTTTTCTTATGCAAAACATGGTGACTAAATAGGGTGGAACCCTTGGTATTATTTTAGATGAAATGCTTGCATTATATTGTGCATGCCCCAATCACCATTTCTATTAGAATGTGATTAATAACTCAATATTCAATTGAATTTATCATCACACAACTCAAGGTAGTAAAATAGCTTGTAATCCATGTATGAATTCTAATAAAACATTATGCTAAAAAATCAGTGAAAAATGTAGAATACATGATTATGGATAAAATAAGATTCTTTTTATTTCAAAATGGTTTAAATATTTGGTGAAAAATGAGTGAAATTATATATGAACCGAGTATGGTGTATATAACATAGAGAAAGACATGAATTGTCATTCATTTTATGGAAACTAGTAAAAAATTGGACAATAGTGATAATGTGCTACACACATGCCACCAATATGATATTTGATATATTTATTTTGATTACTAAGTAATACTAACTAAAATATTGGTTAAAAATTGTTTAAATTCTAGAACACATGTCACACATGATGCCTCCAATCTAAGTAAAAGATGTAATAATCTCATGTATTAAATTAAAAATTATTTTTGGTTAACTGCTAAAAAATGTTATATAGAATAAGTATGATTCAATTTTTTTTGTAAAATATTGTTTCTAATTTCTAGTGTGAAAGTTAATTTATTTGGACACTAACAACCTATGACATTGTCCCTACGGTGTGGTATTATTTGAGTTTAGTTTTTTTTATTACAAATGTAATATGCATTATGATATAATAAGTAAATACTGTTAGTATTTATCTGTGTGGTGGATTGTTGTATCTTAGTCTCTATTACAATCTATTATGTATTCCCCATATTTTGAGCTGAATTATGAAGGTTTCACAATAACCTAGCTCAAAATAAAAGTAATGTCATTGATGTAACATAAATATTGAAATATGAATTAATAATGATAACAATGATAATCATGGAATCGTATAGATAATTTGAGAAATATAGTAATGTATGATACATGTAAATCCAACCATACATATTGTCATGTGGAGATAAATTGTAGAAATTTGGTATACAGTGAGCAATGATCATATACTAAATACATTAAACTGATATATAACTATTCGATGAGGATGCATGATATCCCTAATTGCATCAAAAATTATGGAGATACATGATATCCCTCATAACATCAAAAAAAAAAAAAAACTAAAGCATAACACACAAGAGTCCTGGAAATGACACACACATGAAAATTACATGTAAAAGTACACAAAGAATACAAGAAGCTAAAGGAGCCATTTATAAGTTACATGGCAAAATATCAATCACATATATTTTAAAATATAGTAAGCCTTACAAATAAAATCAAGGACATGTTCAAATCTCCACAATCAAGATAATTTAAATACACATAAATCATGAGGGAAAGTATAAAACACAATAAGAATATAATATTAAGTTTAATTGATCTATATGAGCAATTTATAACATAGTAATTTATTTGGTAAGTTGGATATTGTGTTCATTGGTACAAGTCCACTAGAATGGGGTAACAATGTAATGTATTAATTTATATAGTAGTTAAAAAAAATTAACTAAATTTTCAAGGGATTAGATAATATCACAACATAACACTACATATAAAAGTGACAACTTATATGTTCTATAACTCACTCAAGTAAACTTGTGTAGAGTGTTTGATATAAAATTATATAGACATTTACCCCATATAATGAGGCATAAATAAACTAATATATATTAACTGCATATGTCATGCATGAATCCTAATTTTTAAATTTTTAAAATATTCTATATAATTCTATTTTAAAATATATATTATAGAAAATAAGGAACATACTAGCTAGTAACTACCATAAGATCCTCACAATAGGTAGGTAATTTATTTAGTATATGAAGGATGACGATCCTCACAATAGGTAGGTAATTTATTTAGTATATGAAGGATGACGTATCATGAATGTGAAGTATCATGTTATTGTGAAGTATCTAATATCAACTCAGAAACTACAATTTAATTTGTATCTCTATTACCAAAATATGATATGTTGTAAAAGTAACTGTCTCTATAATTTTTGACAAATCACTAGTTAAGTGTATTTTCAAGGATATGTCTCCTTGTAAATTTAACCTTTTTTTTCCAAATTTTCTAAGTAGGTTGAACTTTTTTTTTGTTTCCCAACTTATATAAGTTGTTTAGGAATAATATCCTTTCATTGGAAGGTATATTAATATTGAATACCATTTAAAATGATAACATCATTAGCCAAAATGTAATTCAAAATTCATTTTACTTTAGAAGGATTTTCACAAAGCTCTTGAATCTAAGGATGTCCCATATATATCGAAGTCTCCTGCACCATGGACTACTACAAACCTGGTGGGAACATTGTTGAAGTAACTTGTAGTTGTAATGTGATCTCACCAATAAATATCTTAACATGTCCATTGAATCCCTTAAATATTGATGTTATAGAAAATAAATCCTTATGTGTATCTGAGATGTAAATTAAGTGTGATAATTCATATATTGACACTTGAACCATTATCATCCATCAAACTATGTATAATTTGATGATAAATATAAGATTCAATTGACAAAGAGTACAAATCAAAATCATCATCTACTATCTCATGTGTTATGAATCTAATAAGTGGTATAGATGGCCTTGAAAAATGGAATGTAGGAATAATGTCATTCAAAGGATGTTGTTCCTATGTCTAAGGATGATAAGAAGATGATGAAAGATCTGAATTAAATATGTAATGTACTTTTGATTTATATGTTATATGCTTAGGGAAGGGATCGGTTAATATTTTTAGTGTTCTAATCTAACATTTTTGTTCTTGGGATAAGGATGTCTTATTTGGAATTCACAATGCATTATTGTCTATACTATGTGGCTTCATCCTCTATGGTTTTCATATCTACATTAATTTTTATAGATGCAACCTCACATATATGTCCCATGTGTCTATTTGTATGTCTTCATTTCACTATAGGAGCCAATATGTACCTTGTTCATCACTTTTACCCTAGCTCAATGATAAGAGGGAAAAATACTATTAAAATGGAGGAAATGTTTAATGGGTTAGGGTTATGTTGACTACATACCAATACTCTGAAGAGGGAGCAAAGACTATTTATTTTTTCAATGCTATGGTAGTGTGTGTAGAATAATAGTAAAATGTTATATGCTAGTGAAATCTTAGTGGTATTAGGTGTTGTAAAAACTGAATTGTGACCTTGTTTTTGTATTCATAACTAGATCAAGGTTTCTTGGGATATCAGGACTTAGGGTTGGGAAGATCATGTAATTTTCTCTAAATGTTCTATTACATATTTTAGTGCTTGCAATGATATAATATTATAGTGAAAAAATAAGAATGAATATAATTATATATTAGAAATTTTGGGTTTAAATGAATTGGGCTTGAGAGTCATATTGAATGACCCATTAGGATGAATTTAAAATTTAGTTTAAGTTAGTTATTAATTAGTGAGAAGATGAAACTGGTAATTTAAGACATTATCATCCTATGAGATTGCCTTTAAGAAGTGATTTCATTTGATAAATATGGATAACTGAACTAGAATTACTAATGATCCAAGTAATGGACATTTGTTACTTGGAATGAATAATAATAACATTTATTATTAGAGTTTCCCTAAGATAGAGGGTCATCTATGTAGAAGTAGAGGAATATCTATTTTAAAATAGTGGAACTGAGAATAGGTTAATTGTGAATAAGGGGTGGTCACAAGAGCATTAATTTATAATTAAATGTTAATTTTATGATCTATATATCCATCATTTAAAATATTCAACAATAGTTATCAAGAAACTAGTTTAGATCAAAACCTTTTTTACATACAATTCTAATAAATGTAAAGACAATGTTAAAGATCTACCTAAGGTTTTAATGATATTTTATTGTGGCATACATTGCAATGGATTATACAGATGGGAGTTACACCTAGTCACTAATGATAATAATAGATATTTCACTAAATTATTTATCTATGTTGAAGGAAACCTCACATAAGTCTTTATTGATGCATCTCACAAATTTTCATCTTATATAATAATGTATAGTAAGTAAAATAATTAGAGGGAATCAGAAAATATTAAACATATACATAAATAAAATATACCTTTTTATTTTTTTATATGCAATGATGCTCTTCATCATATGAACACTTTGTTGACTTTATAAGAAAAAGTGAATCCAAATAAAAATGTTATTCTATGTATGCGTTAATGAATACTAAAGGTACATGTGAATTTATTTGATATATAGACACATGATGCATAATCATTTTGATAATATTCAATGAAATGAATGGCTATCCTAATAAAATTAGTTAGATTTTTTGAATCTTATGAAAAAAATACTAAGCACTATTAACCTGGTCAATAATTCTATTATTTATTTGTTTCCTAAAGGAATTTGAAGATCGCTCATTTAAATTTGTATTTTATGGACTAATTTCATAGCTAGTTTACAATGTCAATCCTTGAAATATATTAAACTACTTGAATTATGCTCAAATATATGAATTTTATTACAATTCCTCAAGGCATTTATCTCTATGTAGATTTTATCTATGTGTTTTGTATGACTATTACAAAGGAATTCCCAATTCATTTCTCAAACCACTTGATATCCTTGTTAGACTTCTTCCAAAATTAGGCCAATAACTCATATTATATGATAGATATATTCCATAAACATAGTTACACTATCATAGACCTATCCACTTAACATGACCTTTTCATTTCACCATTTAATGTCTAGTTTCCAAAATGTAGAATATCCACATGGGTGATCTATCATGTTTCACGAGTCAACTAAAGTACATTATTCAATTGGACTCATAAAAATATAAATCAAAGGTCATCCATTACCATACATGAGATCTCCATAGAGATTTAAACTATCTATATACTATTGCACATCAAATGAATTTTCCCTACTCTTATCAAATTTAAAATCAATTAGTAAGAGTAGTCACAAGTGAAGTCTCAAGCATTACAAATCAGTTAAAGAATGAAATTCAAAATAATAGTCACATAAATATAGTGAAAGATCATAATTTCATAATTATGTTAAGTGAGAGAGTTACATGTGTCTTGATTGTCTCCTTCAATTATATAGACACATGAAAATTTATTAATCATTAATGGGGGTGATTGGAGTCAACTCAATCTATTACGCTTCCCATCATTTTTTTTTTATATCTCTCACAAGTATGCTTATCATTTTCAATAAAATTAGAAGTAATATAGATTTTTTTTTGAGACATTGACATCTTCAAAATAGTTCATACCTCTTAGTACACATAGGTGTAGATGATAGAGTAATTACAACTTGGTCACTTACACAATGGAAAATAATATAATCAATAGTCAAGATCACATTACATAGATATCTATGGACAGAAGAATTTTTAAGATATAGTTTGAGACTTTATTCCTAGATGCCAACTATCACAAGCATGTTTTATCATATTTTCTATGCAACATTTTAGAATGCAAATTTTTGAGCTAAAATGAGAACTTCTACGCCACGTTTCAAGAGTTTTATGACTTGGGGTGACACTTGTGCTTCCTAAATTTGCATGATTAGTTTCACACTCTCCTCCCATGTAAAATTAACTCATGTTTTCATCTTGACAAGTTTCCTTATGACCTTTGTACTTTTATCTTTTCCTCTCTCTCTCAAATTCTATAAGAACTAGCCTTTTTGGCCTTTGTAAACTATGATCCACATAAGGATGGATAAGCCTTGATCATTTTCATACCATGTATCAATAAATATAATTGATTTTTATCTCTTCCATGACTATTCATAGTTTTTTTTACTTGGATGATTGATTTTGGTTAATGATGACTCTTGTTTCCTTAGCATGTTGTCTCATTCTCTCACCTATTTGTAGTTGGAAAGCTTCTTCTTCTAGGTCATGTGAATTGTTCTAGGAAGTGTTAACATTTAGTGAGTTAGTCTATTCACTAGTGCCATTCAATGCCTCTTCTCTAGTCATCCTAGCCTAAACATTCATCCATAACTTGATAATAAAACATTGGTGTGAGAAGATGCAGATTGGAAAAGTGTATGTTTGGTTAGTCCCTTGTTCTCATGTTTACCATGCAACTAGTTGGTAGTCATCAAATGATTTGGTGTATCACCTTCCTTAAGATAGTTTAATTTTAGATTTTTCTCCTTTTTCCCTCACAAGCATTGGTGTAATAGTGTTCTACAAGTGGTACATCAAGGGAGCTAGCCCTATCTGGTGATTCACTTCACTCTTACGCTACCAACAACCTAGAGGTGTTTCAATTATACCACTTGGATAAGGAGAACCGAAACATATCCTTAAAGGGTGAAAATCCAAGTGACAATAGTGATCATAAAAAAACTTTAAGTATGATAACTATAAATGAAACATACTACACATAGATCATTGATCACTATCATTGTAAGCAATACATAATAATACAAATATGGAAAGTAATTACAATTAACTAGCCATGACTGATACATGTTGATAGCCATTGATATCATGTAATAATTAAATATTTAAATCTCATCATGATATTTTCTCAATACTAAACATAATACAATACAAAGTACATATATAAGATACATGGCTCCTTGACGTATATTTCCTTAGACTCTAGTATCTATGGTAATCTCAAGTGTCATATCAAAAGTATTACTACTATGGGGTTGGAGATCATCATCTAAGTGATTCTATACACCAACCATAGATCAAAGATCTCTTGCACTAACCCCATTAGATAATGTCCCTCTCTTCTTATATGAGTAGATAGTGATAGCATGGGAATTCAGAGAGATAAGATAGTACTTGTGTGTTTTAGTAATTATAAAACTAAAAATATGATGTATCATATAAACTTGTTATATTATAAGATATCACACAAACATGTAAATCAATTTTTTAAATGATAATGTCTCATTAAAAATCAAATTGGCCAAATTTTTTAAATAATAAATGATCTATGAATCAATCAAAATTCATCCACACCAATTGATCAAATTAACTTCATCTGATATTGTGTTGCTAGTAAGCTAGTGAAGTCCGTCTCACTTCCTACTTAGTATCACCAATGTGAGATATGATTAAAATAATATAACCAATAGATTTATATAGAATTCATCCTACTAGAAATGAAATAACATTCTAATCATAATAATAATTAAAAAGTATACATTTATTCTATCAAACATATAAATGCTTCTCATAAAAATATCTATCCCATAATAGAAAAATTCAGCAACACATTCAAATTATACCACTCGAGTATAATATATATTAGATTGTACACTCTATTTTTTATAAGAATACATAATAAAATATATTATAATAACTATCATAAAACATCTTATTCTTAGAAATGTCCAACACACATACATTTAGTTCATCAAACATATGAATGAATCTAGACATATTAATTATAGTTTGTACTACCCAAGTATAACATACATTTAAAATCTAGTTTTTAAATATAATAACTTATATGACATCCAATAATATCATATCTCATTTGCACATGAACACACTACTCAATCATAAACAACCCGTCTTATAATTTTAAGAATCAAATGTCCCTTAATCCTAAATAATAGGCAAACAAGTATAATTTATACCATCTAGGTATATCCTATGTTTAAATTGCATACTATAAATTATAATAACCATAATATATAGGCACACATCTTGATGCACTAATATATGTTATATATATCTAAACACTTATACATTTTTATCTACTCATAATATGTACAACTCACTAGTTTCATTACTGTATGCGTATACACAACAAAAAATTGTCATGCTATTTTCAAAGCGTCAGATAACCCATTAACCCATAACCAAGTTATATCATAAATTTTTATTTAAATAAATTAATTATATTTCTAAGTACTCCTTTCATATGGTTATAATTTTGGTCCCTTAAACACCTTATGACTCAATATAACCATTCATTTAGCTACAAGCTTAGGCATATAAATCAATTCCTATATATATAATATTTTAATATGGTTGCTTATGTCCATGAATAAAGTTTTTTCTTATATATGACTAATTTTTTAAAATAATATGTAATCACACAAATGATATGTAAATACTATATCAATGGATAATTGTATTTCTATGTCAAAAACTATGATTTTAACCATCATCATACATTCTTATTCACAAGATATATTGATAATATTTATAAGATAAATGACTCAATAATATAATATTCATTTATAGGTTTTATCCTTACCTAAATAGATTTACAAATATACTACACCCTATGATAACCCATATTATCATAATCTAGTCTTCCTATGCATAACTACTAAATACCACAACCATTTATAATAAAGTAGTTATGAATCAACAAAAGAATAAGCTTATGTTCAAACAACTAGTTATAATAAATAAAGTGTCAGTTCACATGAAACACATAACATTTCATTCTAGCATTTGTTATACTCTCAGGGGGTTGTTTGCATGCATACATAAAGTTCTATTATACAAAATTCTATAATATAATTTTTAACCACTAATGAAACTAAATTATAATAACAGACCCCTATATACAAGTATAAGATATTAGACGTATGTATACCTATATTCTCATTAAGCATACCATTATTAATTTATAAATACGTATCTATTATTAGTGTTATATCCACACTATGTGCTTTGTTTCCCATTCTACATATGTAAAGTAATCCTTTATCATAAAGCTTAACATAACATAATGGAAGACTATGATTTAGCTAAATATGTCTCACATGCTTTACCCATACCCTATTATGATATCAATATGCTTATAGCTATATATATGCTAGTTCAAGAAGCATAACTATTATGATTATTTACATGATAAGACATAACACATTAGGTGAACTTATATTATCGGTCCACTTTTTATTAGTCTCAAGATACAAGCTCTGTACCGATTTAGATTGACCTATTAATCTTTGTCTTATTTTAGTTATAAGCTAAATTCAAAAAGATCAATGATAAACATATATATTAAAATCAAATCAACATTTTGTGACCACCACTATTATAATTATAAAGTCCATTCAAATATCGATGTAAAAGGAAATGGATGAATGCACAGATAGGTTTCAAAACATCTTGCATAATCTTCATAGTATATCTTTATACTTTTTCTCACCATACACCTACATATACAATATAAATTAGACTTTTTATAAACACAAGCTAATATATAAACTATAAAAATATGGGTTATATGGTGATATTATCACATACCCACTTATATTATCATATATAATGATATGTTTAAAATAGACATATAAACATATATTACCACACTATCATATTATTAGCTCTAAAGTGATACGATCATATAAAAATATAGAATATATAGATCAATTATATATAGTGATTTACCACCCTTCTTATTTAAAATGTAAGAAACACATAGTATCTATATAGGGGTGATATAAGATAAACATGATCATGTACATGTTTATTTTAAACATATATTATCATATGGTAATACAAGCATATTACACCAGCTTATATGATTTTATAGAAGCATATTACATAGTCGTATGGTTATTTTATTCCACTTACTACCCATGCATAACCTTTATTATGTTAAATCTATTTTAAATAAAAATAATGGAATCTCCATATATAGGTATTCTTCTTCTAAAATAAACATAGCATAAATCAAATATTGACTATATAATCCTTTAGGTAGTATCTATAATGTATATACATTAGATGTACACATATACATATACCATTCTATTCAAGTAGGCTCACACGGTCCATACATCGATTAAAAATAATAGTAAACAAAATATAAACCACTCTCTAAAGTTATCGTATACTAAGCACTATAATTTAATATTATTGTTTGATTTAATCACCAAATTATAATCAAGTATTTATCCTTGTAAACATTAATAATTATGTATCCTATGCCTTATGCTAAGGTATTGATCAGTAATAGAACTTCTTGGGAATAAATTTAACAACAAATGTATTACCTAGTAGTTGGTAATAACTAAACTACAGTCCAAGAGGAAATGCCTTATATATATATACAAAATAAAGTTTATTATAAAATTGACTTAGGTAGTATGATTCATTTATTATGTATTTATCTTATATTTTATTGTTTGTACAACTCAAACAATCTGATTTATTTATCTCTCTCTCTCTCTCTCTCTCTATATATATATATATATATATATATATATATTTGTAGTTCAGTTGTATATAAGTAGTTTGAGTGTAGATCGATGCCTATGTATGGTTTGAAGTAATTTAGCATATATTCAATTTACTTGGGATGCCTAGTTCATATATTCTTTGCAAAATTATTTCAATAACAAATATTTAACTAACATCTTGAAGGCTACTAATTTCACTACACAGTCCACTTCACATAAAAAGGAACACAAAAATTAAGGTTTTTGCATGAGCAAAGGCAACTAGTTTGACTTTTTTGCTTTTCTTCTTCCTGATTCTTTTCCTTCTTTTCTTACTGCGTGCTTTTCTTCAGTCAGATAATCATAATTCCTTGAATTTGATTGCTCGCCCCTAAGTTGAATAATTTTCCTTCCTCATATCCAGTCAAGATGATTACATTATCCCATTTCCTTTTGATAGTGATGTCACTATTATCCAACATGATGGAATGGCATTGTTGCCTAATGATCACTAATGACACTAATTTTAACTTCAATGGACGAAATTATAGAAATTTTTGAGTTTGAAATTTTGAACCAATGGACACTTGAGTCATATTTTAACCTTTATTTGTGGTTGAAAACTTGATATGTCTATGGGGTATATATAACTAAAATGTTATTTATTAAACTCCTTAAAGAAGTCTTTTCAAAAAGTCATATGTAGAGTGGGACCAGTATAAACAACCTAATCATCAAACCATGACAAACTAAAAGACATAATGTTTCCTTCATCAATTATATTGGAACACACATTCACTAGTGAATTGGGAAGAGTTTGCCTCTTTTATTTATTTATTTATTTATTTATTTGTCTTTATTAATATGGTATTCTTCAATTTTATCCCATGATGTTATGCATTTGCAATTCTCATGGAATCATTTTCTATAACACCATTCATAGTAGAAGTTTTGTTTATCATTCTATTTTTATTTTTACCACCATGATTTTCATTTTTGTTGCCCTTTTCCTTGTTTTTATTCTTCTAATTTTTTTTTCCTTCAATTTTAGAAGATGTGGCCTTATTGTATGTTTTGGAAGAATTTCGATTTACATAACACACATTTTCTCCTATGGACTTGATTTTTATTCAAAATGCATTTTATTTTTCTGTTATCTTTTCAACCCATTGATAAAATGCGAGAGCATTCAATTGATTGCTTGTTTGTAGAAAATCCAAGTAGGTTGAATAATTGGGAAGAAGGTATTTTATTTATGCGATCATGTAGATGTCAATTTTTTACACTAGTGGCATCCACATCATTATATTGCATGTATTTATGAACCTTGTCTCACTACATAACAATATTTCAGCTCAAGATTGAACAATTTCAACTACAATTGAATGAGTTCTGACTCTGAGTGGGAATCATATAGTTATTTTAATTTTTTAAATGCTTCCCACAGAGTACTGCACTTATGAAATTATCAAAAGGCATCTCCATCAACTTAGGCCCTCATCAAGGCCAATGCTTTCTAGTTTTTCTACTTCCATATCTGAATATATTTCTCATTCCATGTTTGCTCAACTGGTTGTCTATCTTTGTCACATATATCAAACCTAGATCATTGAATATGATTGCATTCTTCACTTATCGAGACCATTCTAACTATTTGTATTTGTCGATCAATGTTGTGCCAATAATTGATTTGATTGAGTCCATTGTTTGAGTTTTGAGTTTGTGAAACCTTCAAAATGGATCTTTATCACTTCAAATGGTCCCCTTTTTGTATATACCACGAGAATGATATAAGAAACCTCTCTATGTACCCTCCCATACTATATACCCATCAACATAGAAGAAGCTAGCCCTTCCTCTATACTTGGTAATACATGAAAGAAACATTAAGACATGTGAGAGTAAAGTGTTTAATGATACATGGGTGACACATGAAAAAGATTAACCTTGTCATTAACTCTGGATTAACAAGAAAACATCATATTTAATGACATACTCAATTTTTCTTGATTTATGAATTAACCTTTTCAATAAAAATGAGTGAGTAATAGAGTTTCTCTCCTTATTTCTCCTTTATTTTACAATTTGATTTCTTTTTGTCAAATTATGCTTTAGACTAGCTCTTTTAAATGACTATTAAAGAAATTTTCTTGAAAAAAAATGCCAATGTATGTATCTCTATTAACTTATTTGGACTAATATTGCAAAAAAAACTAATTTGCCCTGCCTTTTGAAGGGAAAAAATTAATTAATTTGACTTATCTCAGCTTAGCTCCTTTGTCACTTTCTAGAAGATCAGAAACTTTCTAAATATACTCAAAAAAATATACATGCCCTTTAATTACAAAGCTCTTCCCTTCCATTGTTTTCGATGCAATCAATTGGAACATAGGGCATTGACATGTTCGTTTGTACCTCAACCTTCTCCTCCCTCCTATTCCCACTAGAGGAAAGAGGTATGCCCAACCCAAGATTTTCAATACCAGGGTTTAGTTTCCCCCCCTTTTCCCCCTGCCATCCCCTGTTGAGCCCTCCTCTCTTGCTGGAAATGCCCCCCCTTTGATGACTGCCCCTCCCCTTTTGCACCCCACCTCTACCCTATTCGCCCCCCTATGTGACTTAGGGAAATCAACACTGAGGTAGGGCACGACTACGAAGAAGAAAGGTAGAAGGTTTGAGGCAAAAACACTGTGATTGGAATCAGAAAACTTGGCGCATAATGGTTCTCAGTGGATAGTGAAAGACTTACTCTCTAGGGGTGAGAGAAGACAAGTCTTCCCTAACGCTAAGGGTCAATGGTCAAAGTAGATAGATTTGGACGTTGTGGAACAAGTTCAACCATATAGACGGTGGAAAAGCTCGTTTTGTCCACGACAATAAAGTAGTAGGTGACAAACGCCGAAAGGATGTAAAATATTTTATTTCCGTAAGTGGAGTTTTGTAAAATAAGAGTATAGATTGAGAATTGTATTTTAGTTGAAATTAATTTAATTATTAGTTTTATTTTATTTTTTATATATAAATTATTAATTAATAATATTTGAATTTCTTCAAATATTTAAATAGAGTAATTTTAATAAATAATTATTTTTCAAATTAAATTTATGTACAAAAAATTTAATAATTGATTCAAGAATTATCTTATATTAAATATTAAAAATTTATTCAATTTTTTTAAATAGTTATTAATAAATAAAATTTAAAATAGAAGAATTTTTTTTATAAAGTTTGATAATTTCTAGTGTCTTATTTTCTAATTTGTTATTTGTGTATTAATATTTCTAAACAATGTAATAATATTCAATTTTATATTTAAACTAAATATTTGTTTTGAAAATGTAATTTAGACTATTTTACATAACCAAAAAAAATGATGTTATTTTAATATAAACTTTCAAAGTGCCAAGATTTGTTGGCCTTTATGTCAATGTCATAAGGCATTTTTACTACAACATTGTCATTACTTTTTAAAAAGTTTCCACTTTCTTTTTCTTTGTTCAGTTGCATATTATTATTTTCAAATAATCCAATGATATTTGATTCTTGGTCTTATATTAAAGTATATTTATTTTATTATTATGATCAACACCATTTTCTATAATAATATAAAATGACGTATTTGTTTCAAAAACTTTCAAGCATGCCATGATTTGATGACCATTGGTCAATACCATAAGTAATTTTAACTATAACATTTATATGAAACATTATTTTTAATGGCTCATAGTAAATATAAATTGTATTTGTTTCAAAGAAAACTATATTTTATCTATGTCATATCTATAGAAAATTATGATAGATTAGTAATGTTTTTATTTTTTGCTAATCATAATTAAATTTTGATTTCTAAAATGTTGAAAGCCCATAATTAATAGTTTTCATTTCTTTCAACTTATTTTTTTATTTATATAGAATTTAAATCAGGGGAATATATTATTTCTAATTTAAATTTTATTTTGTGATATTGTTGTGTGATATTTTTTACTCATTTTTGTTTGTTGATTTTTAAAAATGTTACTAAATTTCTATAATCCAGAACAAGTGTATTGAAAATGCATTAAGTCATATATCATTGAATGCCCTAACCCTTTAATTATTTATTAGTTAAGTAATTTATAGTATTGAACAATATTTAGCCATAATTTGAAGTGAATGAAATGACTTTATATAGATTATGGGTTTTTATTTGATGAATAATAGAATTAAAATTTTAAAATAAAAATAAAAATTGTTTTCGATGCATATTAATTACAAAGCTCTTCCCTTCCATTGTTTTCGATGCAATCAATTGAAACATAGGGCATTGACATGTTCGTTTGTACCTCAACCTTCTCCTCCCTCCTATTCCCACTAGAGGAAAGAGGTATGCCCAACCCAAGATTTTCAATACCAGGGTTTAGTTTCCCCCCCTTTTCCCCCTGCCCTCCCTTGTTGAGCCCTCCTCTCTTGCTGGAAATGCCCCCCCTTTGATGACTGCCCCTCCCCTTTTGCACCCCACCTCTACCCTATTCTCCCCCCTATGCGACTTAGGGAAATCAACAATGAGGTAGGGCACCACTATGAAGAAGAAAGGTAGAAGGTCCGAGGCAAAAACACTGTGATTGGAATCAGAAAACTTGGCGCATAATGGTTCTCAGTGGATAGTGAAAGACTTACTCTCTAGGGGTGAGAGAAGACAAGTCTTCCCTAACGCTAAGGGTCAATGGTCAAAGTAGATAGATTTGGATGTTGTGGAACAAGTTCAACCATATAGACGGTGGAAAAGCTCGTTTTGTCCACGACAATAAAGTAGTAGGTGACAAAAGCCGAAAGGATGTAAAATATTTTATTTCCGTAAGTGGAGTTTTGTAAAATAAGAGTATAGATTGAGAATTGTATTTTAGTTGAAATTAATTTAATTATTAGTTTTATTTTATTTTTTATATATAAATTATTAATTAATAATATTTGAATTTCTTCAAATATTTAAATAGAGTAATTTTAATAAATAATTATTTTTCAAATTAAATTTATGTACAAAAAATTTAATAATTGATTCAAGAATTATCTTATATTAAATATTAAAAATTTATTCAATTTTTTTAAATATTTATTAATAAATAAAATTTAAAATAGAAGAATTTTTTTTATAAAGTTTGATAATTTCTAGTGTCTTATTTTCTAATTTGTTATTTGTGTATTAATATTTCTAAACAATGTAATAATATTCAATTTTATATTTAAACTAAATATTTGTTTCGAAAATGTAATTTAGACTATTTTACATAACCAAAAAAAATGATGTTATTTTAATATAAACTTTCAAAGTGCCAAGATTTGTTGGCCTTTATGTCAATGTCATAAGGCATTTTTACTACAACATTGTCATTACTTTTTAAAAAGTTTCCACCTTCTTTTTCTTTGTTCAGTTGCATATTATTATTTTCAAATAATCCAATGATATTTGATTCTTGGTCTTATATGAAAGTATATTTATTTTATTATTATGATCAGCACCATTTTCTATAATAATATAAAATGACGTATTTGTTTCAAAAACTTTCAAGCATGCCATGATTTGATGACCATTGGTCAATACCATAAGTAATTTTAACTATAACATTTATATGAAACATTATTTTTAATGGCTCATAGTAAATATAAATTGTATTTGTTTCAAAGAAAACTATATTTTATCTATGTCATATCTATAGAAAATTATGATAGATTAGTAATGTTTTTATTTTTTGCTAATCATAATTAAATTTTGATTTCTAAAATGTTGAAAGCCCATAATTAATAGTTTTCATTTCTTTCAACTTATTTTTTTATTTATATAGAATTTAAATCAGGGGAATATATTATTTCTAATTTAAATTTTATTTTGTGATATTGTTGTGTGATATTTTTTACTCATTTTTGTTTGTTGATTTTAAAAAATGTTACTAAATTTCTATCATCCAGAACAAGTGTATTGAAAATGCATTAATTCATATATCATTGAATGCCCTAACCCTTTAATTATTTATTAGTTAAGTAATTTATAGTATTGAACAATATTTGGCCACAATTTGAAGTGAATGAAATGACTTTATATAGATTATGGGTTTTTATTTGATGAATAATAGAATTAAAATTTAAAAAAAAAAAAATTGTTTTCGATGCATATTAATTACAAAGCTCTTCCCTTCCATTGTTTTCGATGCAATCAATTGGAACATAGGGCATTGACATGTTCGTTTGTACCTCAACCTTCTCCTCCCTCCTATTCCCACTAGAGGAAAGATGTATGCCCAACCGAAGATTTTCACTACCAGGGTTTAGTTTCCCCCCCTTTTCCCCCTGCCCTCCCCTGTTGAGCCCTCGTCTCTTGCTGGAAATGCCCCCCCTTTGATGACTGCCCCTCCCCTTTTGCACCCCACCTCTACCCTATTCGCCCCCCTATGCGACTTAGGGAAATCAACACTGAGGTAGGGCACCACTACGAAGAAGAAAGGTAGAAGGTCCGAGGCAAAAACAATGTGATTGGAATCAGAAAACTTGGTGCAGAATGGTTCTCAGTGGATAGTGAAAGACTTACTCTCTAGGGGTGAGAGAAGACAAGTCTTCCCTAACGCTAAGGGCTTAGGTAGTGTTGTTTGGGACTATTTTTATTCTTCCCACTGCAGATTGACAGATGTTTTGTGGAAGGGATTTGCAGGGTCTTTATTGACTTCTCATTGAAGCTTTGTTTCTTGTAGTTGTTCCTTTTTTATTGTGCCCTGTTGCTTTGGGGAGGTGTTTCGTATGTCTTTGTTTTTGTTGTGTTTTATTTTTCTACGTTTTCTTTATCACGAAGATTGGGCCCCTTGTACGTCACTACTGAGCCATAGCTTCGGTCAAAAGTGTTTTGACCTTATCAAATAAAAAATAACATAATGAAATAAGTCGCTCACAAGTATATTTGATCTTAAATTTGGTGTTCAATTCAACAAGAATTTTAACCTTAGATTTGATATCTATTTGATTGTTATTTGGAGGTTTTTTGTTTTATTTTAAAAAGTCAATATAGTAATATCTAAATAATATGGTAAGAGTTTAAATTCCATTATTTTTTTTGGAAAGATTTTTACAATAATATAATTAAATTAATATTATTTATGAGAAATTTAAAAAAATTTGATTAAAAAAATAATAAACTAATATGATATTTAAAAATGTAAACCAAAAAATTTTTGAAATCAATATTTATATATACGTAAGAAGATATTGTAGTAATGTATTTCCAATTTTAAATATAATTTTATTAAACAGATTACAATTTTGAAAAGCATACAATAAATGATGATAACGATTTAAAGAGATTTGTATTAACTATTAAGTAGCACTTCATAGCGATACAAGAATATGATGAGTAGGTAAGGTACCTGCCAAGGGGGAACGTACATGAGTTGATTGATGCTCATTACTCATTGCTACACCAAATTGATTGCAGGGAGTTAACAGAGTGATATTTGCTTTGCTCATCTTCCACGTCATAGAGCAGGAGGAGCCCCCTCCAGCTCCTCGACGGCGATCCCACCGTAATAAGAATAGACTAGTACCAGTACCAGTAGCAGTAGCAGTACCACCATTTGTGCTGCAAGATTGAATAATAGAATCATGGAATGAATTTCGGAGTTGGCACGTTCTACTTTGGACTGCCAATACGCTAAGAACAAAATAAAATACAGCCGCGCTGCCAAAGAAGAATGAGAATGATCGGAGGTTGACAAAAACAATATAAAATAATAATATTTAACAAACAAGAATATTAAAAACTTTAATTTCGTCATATTGAGTAAAGAAGAATCATAGATGTTTTGACGAATTCATCACGTTTATTGACTGATGGCTGTTTATTGACTAATGGCTGTTGATATCCTCTCCCACTTCTATAAATGGAAACCTACATTTCAATCTTCTCCCACCTCGTGGAGTTTGGAAACCTGAATTTAAATATCCTCCCCATCTCGTGTATGTTGACGTTTTTACAACTGTAAAAGACAAGTTAATGGCCGCCTTAAATAAAAAAACTGTTCATGACTTAAAGGGTCATCGTCATTGTACATCCAACCCACCAACCTTTCACAACTCTGCCATGTTTACTTTCTTCATCAAGCTTTTCCCTTCCCATATATAGCGCAAATTTGTAGTAGAGTGTGCGAAACATGGCGTCCTCAAACACCTCGACGGAAGCATATCTCCAGCTCTATGAAATAGTGCTTTCAGCAGCCAAGCCGATGTCTCTTCATGCTGCAGTTTTACTTAACATCCCCCAAATCCTTTCCATCCATGGTAGTGATAATCCTCTCTCTGTGCAGGACATTGCTTCATATATTTCTGCTTCTACCAAAATGTCTGCGCACACGGATTATCTCCTTAGAATTATGAGGCTTTTGGCTTCGATTGGCGTCTTCACTGAAGAGAGCGTGGTGCTTAATACCGGCTCTACCCAATTCAAATACGGGCTGACCAGTGTCTCCAAATTGTTGGTAAACAAAGATAACCAGCAATCCTGTGCTCCCACTGTGTTGACGTTAAACAACAAGCTGGTGATTGATGCGTATCACCATATTCACGAATCTGTCACAGAAGGCTGCTATGCGTTCAGCAAGGCTCATGGCATGAGCTTATTCGAATATAACACTAATAATCCTGAAAACAACAGGCATTTCGACGAGGGCATGACTACTCTTACTAAACCTGTCATGCCCTCTTTGGTGAAGATTTACGGTGGGTTTAAGAGTGTGAAGAGCGTGGTAGACGTTGGAGGAGGCGTAGGAACTACTTTATCTACAATCATCGAAGAACATCCTCACATTCATGGCATTAATTTCGACCTTCCTCATGTCATAAAGAGTGCACCTCCCATAGATGGTGGGTAACCTCCTCTTTCTCTAAAATTTATAGTTAGCAATTAGTAAGGTGTGAGTTTTCGTTTGACATGGATATGTTACATTGCAGGAGTGGAGCATGTGGAGGGCAATATGTTCGATAAAATTCCCTCTGGCGATGCAGTTTTCATGAAGGTATTTCATTCTGGCTTACACCTGATCAACTAATGTTGCCATTGTGATGTTTATGCTTCTGAATCCTAAGCTATTGGTTTTATTATCATTACAGTACATTTTACATAACTGGGACGATGAGCAGTGTGAAATTGCTCAAGAAAAGCTATGAGGCAATACCAGAGAATGGGAAGGTGTTAATTGTTGAGGAAGTAATTGAGAGCAAGGAAGGAGACAAAAGGCGACTGGGGTTATTGTTTGACATTTTGATGATGGGTTATACAAGCGGTGGAAGAGAGAGAACGGAAGATGAATACAAGGATTTATTTCACAAAGCCGGATTTAAAAGCTATAATATCGTGAAGTTGCCTTCCCTTTACGCACTCATAGAAGTTTCTAAATCATAATTGTCAATCTCAGTTTATGTTGTCTCTGTTGTTATTTTCTCGGTTCATCTAATGCTCAAGCTTGGTTTGCAAGGCATTGTAGGTGGTGAAAGTTTCTGTTACTAATGAAATACGATTTTCAGTGGATGTTTTTACTATTAATAATATTTCAAAATCTATTTTGTGGTTTAAATTCTAATATCGGTTCTCCAATATTATGGTTCGTTTTATAGAATATTAAAAACTAAGTGCAACAAAAGTGGTTTAGACGTGAGTGCCATGGAGTGGGAGTGGCGGTGGCTATATGTTTGTTTTTATGTTTCAATGTGGAGATGGTTTCGTTACAAAATTTTAAATATATTTAAAAGGATCTTTCTTTTTTTTTTAAATTTAATATATATATATTTTTTTAATCATGATACTGTTTTTATTCATTAGTCTATTTTTATACATCATTAGATAAATTTATAGTAAAACTCTTTCATTAGAACCAATGCCTTAAGTTATAAAATATATAAAATGATTATATATAGAGATATCTTGGATCATAATTATGAAATATATATAAAATTTATTGGATTGTTTCATAATAGTGAAATGTGCCTTGTACATGGATAAAATGTAAACATAAAAATAATAGCTTATAGTCATTCTTTTTAACCCCTTTACTGAAGTCAAATATTTTAATGATATAGAAAAATTTCTAAGCTATTTAAAAACTTATAGCTACATGAAGGAGGTGCGAGGCAAATGCCAATAGAGCAAAATAAGTGTCATAATTATTCAAAAGAGAAAGGATAGCAAGTACAAAAAAAAAAAGTTCTAAAAAACATGGTTACCTTTTATTCATGTTCTATATAACATAATCAACAAACAACATTTGATATATTTTTCTAGAGTTCAATTATCGAAAATAATTATTATGTTTTAAAGTGCATGATAAAGATAAGGAAATAATAGTAAAGGAAATAAGCACTGAAATAAAATAGGCAAAAAAAATGGTTTAAAAAAAACCTCAAACATATGCTGACTAAAGTGTTGAACCATAAAAAAGGTATGTGAGCCATATTGGCAAAATGTCTCAAATGAATGATTGAAATATATACAAAAAATGGTGTTCTTAACGATCTTGTAAGGATTTTTAGACAAATGTTGTGAAGAGATATGGTTTATGGGTTGCACTTATTCTAGGATAAGTAAAAACCTTTAGAAAAAGCCTAGGAGATTATTAAGCAAATGTAATGTTAATAAAATCATGTGGTAACTTATAAAACTTCAATTTTAATTATTTGAATAACCCCTAAATTCCACAAAATAATAAGTATTTGCTTAAAATTAGATATTCAATTATAATAATATAGGAAGGAAAGAAGGGAAGGGTAGAGACTAGAAAATGAGAGTGTGGCGATGGTGAGGGTTATGTCTAGAAATAATCTATCTAATTCTATTGCATTATTTTGTCATAGTCTTAATAGCTATGAATGTTTCCTTTGGATTTTATATTTTAACTCTTTCTTGGAATACAACTCTAAATATTTCACACTACATAAAAAGGGAGTGAAAATGAGAATTTAGAATTTTCTAAAAGGAAAGAATTCATTGCATTCATTTGAAAATGATATTTATGGGATATGTTGAGAGTTCTAATATTATTCATGTTTTCATATTCAATTATTTATTTTGGGGTTTGATAAAAAGAGAGAAGATGGAGTATAATAAAGATACATATTTTGAGGGAGACTTTAAATTTGTTGGCGATTCTAAAGTTTACTTTGTAAAATGATTAAGACAAAAAAATTTAAAATCTTAGAATCAAACAAAATATTGCAATGCTTTCAATAAATGAAACGAGAATAAATGATTATCTACAACACTTGTGATGAGTTCAATAATGTGCATCTTTTAGTACATTTAAAATATTATTCTATGTCATTGGACACCTTTAAATGATATCTAGGTTAGGGTTGTGAAAAATATGGTTTAATGTCAATGTGTGAATTAAAAATTAAAATAACATATTAAGTCTTTTTTATCCATTTGACTACCATACATTTGATCATTTAAATTATGTCGAGAAGAGGAGGGTCATGATGAAAAATATGGAAACATGATGATGATCTACCTATAAATGTGTTGTAAGCATAACTTCTTGGCATTTTGACAATATAATTATTGTCTCTATGTGATTTTCATTAGGATCTCCAATGTTTATTTTATCCTAGATTGTGCTGTAACAACACATATAAATGTGTCAAAGAATGAAATGAAATTACTTATAGTAAATAAATAATGTGGCTGAGAATGCAATCATATTAATAAATTTTGATTTTAAACTTTTGGTTTAATTTTATCAACATTTAGATTTAGGGGGTTAATCTAATTAAGATAAACTGTCAAGTATAAAAAATGGTTAAGATACAAAATAATTAAACATAAAATAATTTGTAACTTAATATTTTTTTTAATATGATAAAATGGGAAAATACTAAAGGATAAATAACATAGTAGGAAATTGACATAAAAATTTACAAAAGTGATTATAAAACTAATTGTGAGATTGTGTGGGGTTGTGAATCAAAAATAGGTATTCATTTTTTTAAAGGCTAAGTCTATGTTATTTTATTCAGGTTATGGCTTCATCCTCTTGGGTTTTTGAGATCTACATGAATTCTAATAGATACACCAATGCTTATATGTCATGTGTTTTTATTTGGATATCTTATGTACACTTCAGGAGCCACTGTGTGTTTTATTCTTACTCAAACCCTAGCTTAATGACAGGAGGTAATAAATCTTGTAAAAAAGGGACAATGGGCAAGGGGATGAAGTTTTGCTTCATACCAACACCCTATGGGTTGAGCATTACCCACATACCAATACTGGATAGAGGGATCAAACTCTATGTAGCTCTCTCATATTATGGTTGTGTTTGTATAATGCTATCAAAATTCCATATGTTGGTTCAATTATTGTTTAATTAGGTTCTTGAAAAAATTAATTTGAGCCTATCTTAAGCCTTCTTGTGTTATTAAGTAATCTATTTTCAATGTGTAGATAGATATTTTGGTGATTGTAATGGTAGAATCCTCTAACAAAAAAAAGGGTATAAAATGTGTTTATATAGAAGATATTTAGGTATTTATTTGAATTCGTCTTGTGATTCAATCTAAGTGTCCCATTATGATGATTTTTAATTTGGAAATTACTCAATCATTGGTAGGAGGATGAAACTTATGGTTTTATACATAATTGGATTATAGGATTGTCCTGAAGGAAAAAATTCATTTAAAGATTAGAGACAATCAAACTAAAATTATAAATCAATCAAGTAATGATGAATGGATACTTGGAATGAGGAATATGATCAATTAGTATCATATTTTCATTTTGATAAAGGATCATTCATATAGAAGTAGAGGCATAAAGATTTTAAAATAATGAAATTGAGCACATGGTAAGTGTGCACAAGGGGTGGTCACAAGTGCATTAGTTTAGCATTAAATGTTAATTTTAGTGTCTATATTTTCATCCATTTTACTCTAATAATGTATCAAAGTGAAATTAGTAGAGTAAAATAAAGAGTGTTCTACCTAAGCTTACCTTTGAATAATGAACTTTAATGCCAAACACATGATGAAGGGTGCACCATGAAAACCTAAAATGAAACATTTATAAACTAATTCTTAATCAATATAAAAATATGAAAGTAATATTAGAAAATTATAGACCAAACATAAAGGAATAAGTGCACCTTTTCATGTATGTAAACCATTGAATTTTTTCCAGTGCAAAAATTGGTGATTAAATAGGGTGGAACCCTTGGTATTATTTTAGATGAAAAGACTTTCATTGGACTATGCTTTCCCCAATCACCATTTCTATTAGAATGTGCTTAATAAATCAATATTCACTTGAATTTATCATCACACAACTAAAGGTAGTAAAATAGCTTGGAATCCATGTATGAATTCTATTAGAACATTATGTTGAAATACTAGTGAAAAATGTAGAATAGACAATTATAGATAAAATAAGATTCATTCTATTTCAAAATGGTTGAAATATTTGGTGAAAAATGATTGAAATTATATATAAACTAAGTCTGGTGAATAAAACATAGAGAAAGACATGAATTGTCATTCATTTTATGGAAACTAGTAAAAAAAATTAGATAATAGAGATAATGTGCTACACACATGCCACCAATATGATATTTGACATATTTATTTTTATTACTAGGTAATAATAAATAAATTATTTATTAAACATGTGTAAATTCTAGAACACATGCTGCACATGATGCCTCCAATCTAAGTAAAAATTGTAATAATCTCATTTTTTTAAATTTAAAATTATTTTTGGTTAACCGCTAAAAATTGTTCTGTAGACTAAGTATGACTTGAATAATTTTATAAAATATTATTTATAACTTCTAGTGTGAAATTGAATTTATTTGGACACTAACAGCCTATGACATTGTCCCTAGGGTGTGGTATTTTTTGAATTTAATTTTTGATTATAAATGTAATATTCATTGTGATAAAATATGTAAATAATGTTATTATTTATCTATGTCCTGGATTGTTGTATCTTAGTATCTCTGACAAGATATTGTGTATGCCCCATACTTTGAGGTGAATTATGAAGGTTTCATAATAACTTAGCTCAAAATAAAAGTTATGTCATTGATGTAACAAAAATATTGAACTTTGGATTGATAATGATAACATTGAAAATCATGAAATCATGTTGATAATTCGATAAATATAGTAATGTATGATAAATTTAAATCCAAGCATACATAAATTAATGTTGAGATAAATGTTAAAAATTTGGTATATAGTGAGCAATGATCAGATACTAAATACACTAAACTGATATATAACTACTTGATGAGGATGCACGATATCCCTCGTTGCATTAAGAATTATGGATATACATGACATACCTCATAATATGAAAAAAAAAGAAACAAAATAAAAAAAAAACTGAAGCATAGCATGCTAGAGTCATGAAAATGACACACATATGAAGATTACATGCATAAGTACACAAATAACACAATAAGGTGAAGGAGCTATATACAAGGGACATTTTCAAATATCAATCACACATTTAAAAATATAGTCAATCTTACGAATGTAATCAAGGACATGTTTAAATGTTCACAATCAATATAATATAAATACACATAAATCATAAAGGAAAGTATAAAACATAAGAAGCATACAATATTAAGTTTACTTGATCTATATGAGTAATTTATAACAGCCTAATTTTTATAAATTTGGGTATCTAGTTATATATAAATGCTAAAATAAGGGAAAAAATAACAAAATATTCATGCATTATACTATAATATAGTCTGAACAATATGGATAGTCATTTAGTTTTATAACCTAATAAAAGTATGCCTCTATTTATAATCTTAGAATCACATAAAATATTGCAATGCTTTCAATAAAGGAAAAGAGAATAAAATATTATCTACAACACTTGTATTGAGTTCAACATTGTGCATGTTATAGCACATTTAAAATATTTTTGTATTTCATTGGACACCTTAAAATGATATCTAGGTTAGGGTTGCGACAAATATGGTGTAATGCCAATGTGTGAATTAAAAATTAAAATAACATATTAAGTTTTTTTATCCATTTGACTACCATACATTTGATTATTTAAATTACGTCAAGAAGAGGAGGGTCATGATGAAAAATATGGAAATATGATGATGATCTACCTATAAATGTGTTGTAAGCATAACTTCTTAGCATTTTTATAATATAATTATTGTCTCTATGTGATTTTCATTAGGATCTCCAATGTTTATTTCTTCCTAGTTTGTGCTATAACAACACATATAAATGTCAGAAAGAATGATGTGCAATTATTTATTTTAATGAAATAATGTGGCTGAGAATGAAATGATATTAATAAATTTTGATTTTCAACTTTTGGTTTTGTTTTATCAACATTTGGATTTAGTGGGTTAATCTAACTAATATAATCTATCAAGTAAAAAAAATGGTAAAGATAGACAATAAATACACATAAAATAATTTGAAACTTACTACTTGTTTAAATATGATAAAATGGGAAAATACTAGAAGGATAAATAACTTATTAGGAAATTGGACATCAAAAATTACAAAAGTGATTATAAAACTAATTATGAGACTGTGTAGGGTTGTTATGAATCAAGAATAGGAATTATTTTATTATAGGGCCAAGGCTATGCTATTTTATTCAGGTTATGGCCTCATCCTATAGGGGTTTTGAGATCTATAAGAATTCTAATTGATTCACCCATGCTTATATGTCATGTGTGTTTATTTGGATGGCTTATGTTCACTTTAAGAGCCACTATGAGTATTCTTATTACTCAAACCATAGATTAATGATAGGAGGTAATAAATGTTTTAAAAAATGGCCAATGGGCAAGGGGATGATGTTTCACTTAACCTAAACACCCTATGTGTTGAGCATTATCTACATACCAATACTGGATAGATGGAACAAATTCCATGTAGCTCCCTCATATTATGGTGGTGTGTGTATAATGATAATCAAATTCCATATATTAGTTCAATTAGGTGCTTGAGCAAATCAATTTATGCCTATATTAGGCCTTCTTATGTTATTAATAAATTTAGTTTCAATGTGTAGATAGATATTTTCGTAATTATAATGATAAAATCCTCTAGTGCAAGAATGGGCATAAAATGTGTTTATATAGCAAATATTTAGGTACTTATTTGAATTGGTCTTGTGATTCAAGTGTCCCATTGTGATGATTTTGAATTTGGAAATTACTCACTCATTGGTAGGAGGATGAAACTTGTGGTTTCATACACAATTGGATTACAAGGTTGACTTGAAGGAACAATTTCATTCAAATATTAGAGACAGTCAAACTAAAAGTATATATCAATCAAGTAATGATGCTAGGATGCTTGGAATGAAGAATATGAACAATTAGTATCAGAGTTTCCTTAGGATAAAGGATCATGAGTATAAAAGTTGAGGCATAAAGAATTTAAAATAATGGAATTTAGCACATGTTAAGTGTGCATAAGCAGTGGTCACAAGTGCATTAGTTTAGCATTAAATGCTAATTTTAGTGTCTATATTTTCATCCATTTTATTCTAGTAATGTATCAAAGTGAAATTAGAAGAGTAAAATGAAGAATGTTCTACCTGAGTTTACATTTGAATAATGAACTTTAATGCTAAACACATGATGAATGGTGTACCATAAAAACCTAAATTGAAACATTTATAAACTAATCCTTCCTTAAGATAAAAATATTAAAGTAATATTAGAAACTTATAGACCAAATATAAAGGAACAAGTGCACTTTTTAATGTATGAAAACCATTGCATTTTTGCTTATGCAAAACATGGTGACTAAATAGGGTGGAACCCTTGGTATTATTTTAGATGAAATGCTTGCATTAGATTGTGCATGCCCCAATCACCATTTCTATTAGAATGTGATTAATAACTCAATATTCAATTGAATTTATCATCACACAACTCAAGGTAGTAAAATAGCTTGTAATCCATGTATGAATTCTAATAAAACATTATGCTAAAAAATCAGTGAAAAATGTAGAATACATAATTATGGATAAAATAAGATTCTTTCTATTTCACAATGGTTTAAATATTTGGTGAAAAATGAGTGAAATTATATATGAACCGAGTCTGGTGTATATAACATAGAGAAAGACATGAATTGTCATTCATTTTATGGAAACTAGTAAAAAATTGGACAATAGTGATAATGTGCTACACACATGCCACCAATATGATATTTGATATATTTATTTTGATTACTAAGTAATACTAACTAAAATATTGGTTAAAAATTGTTTAAATTCTAGAACACATGTCACACATGATGCCTCCAATCTAAGTAAAAGATGTAATAATCTCATGTATTAAATTAAAAATTATTTTTGGTTAACTGCTAAAAAATGTTATATAGAATAAGTATGATTCAAACAAATTTGTAAAATATTGTTTCTAATTTCTAGTGTGAAAGTTAATTTATTTGGACACTAACAACCTATGACATTGTCCCTACGGTGTGGTATTATTTGAGTTTAATTTTTTTATTACAAATGTAATATGCATTATGATATAATAAGTAAATAATGTTAGTATTTATCTGTGTGGTGGATTGTTGTATCTTAGTCTCTATTACAATCTATTGTGTATTCCCCATATTTTGAGCTGAATTATGAAGGTTTCACAATAACCTAGTTCAAAATAAAAGTAATGTCATTGATGTAACATAAATATTGAAATATGAATTAATAATGATAACAATGATAATCATGGAATCGTATAGATATTTTGAGAAATATAGTAATGTATGATACATGTAAATCCAACCATACATATTTTCATGTGGAGATAAATTTTAGAAATTTGGTATACAATGAGCAATGATCATATACTAAATACATTAAACTGATATATAACTATTTGATGAGGATGCATGATATCCCTAATTGCATCAAAAATTATGGAGATACATGATATCCCTCAGAACATCAAAAAAAAAAAAAAAACTAAAGCATAACACACAAGAGTCATGGAAATGACACACACATGAAAATTACATGTAAAAGTACACAAAGAATACAAGAAGCTAAAGAAGCCATTTATAAGGTACATGGCAAAATATCAATCACATATATTTTAAAATATATTAAGCCTTATAAATAAAATCAAGGACATGTTCAAATCTCCACAATCAAGATAATTTAAATACACATAAATCATGAGGGAAAGTATAAAACACAATAAGAATATAATATTAAGTTTAATTGATCTATATGAGCAATTTATAACATAGTAATTTATTTGGTAAGTTGGGTATTGTGTTCATTGGTACAAGTCCACTAGAATGGGATAACAATGTAATGTATTAATTTATATAGTAGTTAAAAAAAATTAACTAAATTTTCAAGGGATTAGATAATATCACAACATAACACTACATATAAAAGTGACAACTTATATGTTCTATAACTCACTCAAGGAAACTTGTGTAGAGTGTTTGATATAAAATTATATAGACATTTACCCCATATAATGAGGCATAAATAAACTAATATATATTAACTGCATATGTCATGCATGAATCCTAATTTTTAAATTTTTAAAATATTCTATATATTTCTATTTTAAAATATATATTATAGAAAATAATGAACATACTAGCTAGTAACTACCATAAGATCCTCACAATAGGTAGGTAATTTATTTAGTATATGAAGGATGACATATCATGAATGTGAAGTATCATGTTATTGTGAAGTATCTAATATCAACTCAGAAACTACAATTTAATTTGTATCTCTATTACCAATATATGATATGTTGTAAAAGTAACTGTCTCTATAATTTTTGACAAATCACTAGTTAAGTGTATTTTCAAGGATATGTCTCCTTGTAAATTTAACCTTTTTTTTCCAAATTTTCTAAGTAGGTTGAACTTTTTTTTTGTTTCCCAACTTATATAAGTTGTTTAGGAATAATATCCTTTCATTGGAAGGTATATTAATATTGAATACCATTAAAAATGATAACATCATTAGCCAAAATGTAATTCAAAATTCTTTTTACTTTAGAAGGATTTTCACAAAGCTCTTGAATCTAAGGATGTCCCATATATATCGAAGTCTCCTGTACTATGGACTACTATAAACCTGGTGGGAACACTGTTGAAGTAACTTGTAGTTGTAATGTGATCTCACCAATAAATATCTTAACATGTCCATTGAATCCCTTAATTGTTGATGTTATAGAAAATAAATCCTTATGTGTATCTGAGATGTAAATTAAGTGTGATAATTCATATATTGACACTTGAACCATTATCATCCATCAAACTATGTATAATTTGATGATAAATATAAGATTCAATTGACAAAGAGTACAAATCAAAATCATCATCTACTATCTCATGTGTTATGAATCTAAGTGGTATAGATGGCCTTGAAAAATGGAATGTAGGAATAATGTCATTCAAAGGATGTTGTTCCTCTATCTAAGGATGATAAGAAGATGGTGAAAGATCTAAATTAAATATGTAATGTACTTTTGATTTATATGTTATTTATTGACTTGTATGCTTAGGGAAGGGATCGATTAATATTTTTAGTGTTCTAATCTCACATTTTTGTTCTTGGGATAAGGATGTCTTATTTGGAATTCACAATGCATTATTGTCTATACTATGTGGTTTCATCCTCTATGGTTTTCATATCTACATTAATTTTTATAGATGCAACCTCACATATATGTCCCATGTGTCTATTTGTATGTCTTCATTTCACTATAGGAGCCAATATGTACCTTGTTCATCACTTTTACCCTAGCTCAATGATAAGAGGGAAAAATACTATTAAAATGGAGGAAATGTTTAATGGGTTAGGGTTATGTTGACTACATACCAATACTCTGAAGAGGGAGCAAAGACTATTTATTTTTTCAATGCTATGGTAGTGTGTGTAGAATAATAGTAAAATGTTATATCCTAGTGAAATCTTAGTGGTATTAGGTGTTGTAAAAACTGAATTGTGACCTTGTTTTTGTATTCATAACTAGATCAAGATTTCTTGGGATATCAACACTTAGGGTTGGGAAGATCATGTAATTTTCTCTAAATGTTCTATTACATATTTTAGTGCTTGTAATGATATAATATTATAGTGAAAAAATAAGAATGAAATATAATTATATATTGGAAATTTGGGTTTAAATGAATTGGGCTTGAGAGTCATATTGAATGACCCATTAGGATGAATTTAAAATTTAGTTTAAATTAGTTATTAATTAGTGAGAAGATGAAACTGGTAATTTAAGACATTATCAGCCTATGAGATTGTCTTTAAGAAGTGATTTCATTTGATAAATATGGATAATTGAACTAGAATTACTAATGATCCAAGTAATGGACATTTTTTACTTGGAATGAATAATAATAGCATTTATTATTAGAGTTTCCCTAAGATAGAGGGTCATCTATGTAGAAGTAGAGGAATATCTATTTTAAAATAGTGGAACTGAGCATAGGTTAATTGTGAATAAGGGGTGGTCACAAGAGCATTAATTTATAATTAAATGTTAATTTTATGATCTATATATCCATCATTTAAAATATTCAACAATAGTTATCAAGAAACTAGTTTAGATCAAAACCTTTTTTACATACAATTCTAATAAATGTAAAGACAATGTTAAAGATCTACCTAAGGTTTTAATGATATTTTGTTGTGGCATACATTGCAATGGATTATACAGATGGGAGTTGCACCTAGTCACTAATTATAATAATAGATATTTCACTAAATTATTTATCTATGTTGAAGGAAACCTCACATAAGTCTTTATTGATGCATCTCACAAATTTTCATCTTATATAATAATGTATGATAAGTAAAATAATTAGAGCGAATCAGAAAATATTAAACATATACATAAATAAAATATACCTTTTTATTTTTTTATATGCAATGATGCTCTTCATCATACGAACACTTTTTTGACTTTATAAGAAAAAGTGAATCCAAATAAAAATGTTATTCTATGTATGCATTAATGAATACTAAAGGTACATGTGAATTTATTTGATATATAGACACATGATGCATAATCATTTTGCTAATATTCAATGAAATGAATGGCTATCCTTATAAAATTAGTTAGATTTTTTGAATCTTATGAAAAAAATACTAAGCACTATTAACATGGTCAATAATTCTATTATTTATAAGTTTCCTAAAGGAATTTGAAGATCGCTCTTTTAAATTTGTATTTTATGGACTAATTTCACAGCTAGTTTACAATGTCAATCCTTGAAATATATTAAACCACTTGCATTATGCTCAAATATATGAATTTTATTTCAATTCCTCTAGGCATTTATCTCTATGTAGATTTTATCTATGTGTTTTGTATGACTATTACAAAGGAATTCCCAATTCATTTCTCAAACCACTTTATATCCTTGTTAGACTTCTTCCAAAATTAGGCCAATAACTCATATTATATGATAGATATATTCCATAAACATAGTTACACTATCATAGACCTATCCACTTAACATGACCTTTTCATTTCACCATTTAATGTCTAGTTTCCAAAATGTAGAATATCCACATGGGTGATCTATCATGTTTCATGAGTCAACTAAAGTACATTATTCAATTGGACTCATAAAAATATAAATCAAAGGTCATCCATTACCATACATGAGATCTCCATAGAGATTTAAACTATCTATATACTATTGCATATCAAATGAATTTTCCCTACTCTTATCAAATTTAAAATCAATTAGTAAGAGTAGTCACAAGTGAAGTCTCAAGCATTACAAATCAGTTAAAGAATGAAATTCAAAATAATAGTCACATAAATATAGTGAAAGATCATAATTTCATAATTATGTTAAGTGAGAGAGTTACATGTGTCTTGATTGTCTCCTTCAATTATATAGACACATGAAAATTTATTAATCATTAATGGGGGTGATTGGAGTTAACTCAATCTATTACGCTTCCCATCATTTTTTATTTTTTATATCTCTCACAAGTATGCTTATCATTTTCAATAAAATTAGAAGTAATATAGATTTTTTTTGAGACATTGACATCTTCAAAATAGTTCATACCTCTTAGTACACATAGGTGTAGATGATAGAGTAATTACAACTTGGTCACTTACACAATGGAAAATAATATAATCAATAGTCAAGATCACATTACATAGATATCTATGGACAGAAGAATTTTTAAGATATAGTCTGAGACTTTATTCCTAGATGCCAACTATCACAAGCATGTTTTATCATATTTTCTACTATAAAAAAACTAAATCAATAAACTAAAAATATTGTTAAATAAAATATAAATAAATATTTCATCATTTAATCCATACTAAATATCATTCAAGAAAAAAATGTTAAAAAATATTGGTGGACCTAACGTGAAATATGAAAATATAGTAATAAAACATTTTATATAATACTATAGTATATTTCAATGTTAACATGAAATATGACTCCCACATTCTTCCACCTAAGGAAAATTCAAATTCCTTCAACCCTCCTCCTCCCTCTACCCCTAACATCTCAATGAATATGACTGATAGGCTAGCCATGATGGAAGGTGTTGACTTAAATGATTGCACTACACTGGCATATCATGAGATGGCAACTGGACTATCACCATCTTCTTTTATTGTTCTTAGATTTGAACCAATGGTTTATTTATGCACTATGATAAAGGTCACTAGAAAATCTAATAAATCTAGAAGAAAGGACACAAGGGATTTAACAAGAAATAAAGGTAAGTAACAAGGGTAAGAATTAGAGACTGTGGCTAACCATCTTATAACATTGGTCCTTCTAGAAGTTCTGAATAAACCCAATGTGTTGACTATGTTAAGATTTTTCCCATCCTTTATTAAATTTAATGTTGGAAATATATCTATTGAAGTGTGTTTATATCCACCCAAGGATCTGTCATCTATTTGATTCAAGGTCAAGCCACTTCTATAAATCCTAGAAAGGGAAGAGGCTCTCTTAAAAATAGCCATGATTTAGAGGTTCCACTAATTCTAAGCCTTCCCTCCCTAATTTTCATAGATATATCATGGATAAATAGAATCCCATCATGATATCTAACCTAATAATATTCCCCTATGCCAAGGATTTTTTTATTACTATTTTTGATTTGCTAGAAGATAGAATTATTTTTAGATAAAAGGTAGACGTGGGACCATAACTTCATGCTATCCAATCCTTGCTCCCTATATTTTGACCCTCTCAAGGACTCATTTAATGTCCAACCTATTTGGGTAAGACTACCATACTTACCCCTCTAGTTATATACTAAAGATTAATTAAGTCCATTGGAAACTCTTTGGTGTATTTTATACATCTGGACCCAATCAAAGAGGGGTATCATCACCCCATTTTTGCTTGTATGCTATTCCACCTTAAAAACTATATATATCTTTTTGTGATAATTGAGATGAGAGTATAAGACCATAACTATAAATAACCTCTAGATTTTTAGGTATTGCCTTTCCACTACTAAACTACTTTAAAACAAGTCATCTAGATTCATCATGCCTTTTTAACAAGTTTAAGAAAGTAGTTTCTTTGTGGAAATATGCTCTTATAAAACACAGTTTCATTGGTAATAATCTTGAATAGAGTGCCTCACAAGAGGATCATAATGATGAATAATACAAGAGGAGGGTTCAAAATATCCTTTAGTTATTGATGATCAAGATATCACCAAGGCAGAAGACCTAGAAATTGAAGTTCCTAATTTAGGGGAGGATGTTACAGATGTTGCACCTATGGAAGACATTCCTTTACCCATTGCCTCTATTTAAATACCCAATCCTATTTACATGGATTTAGTTAATGACAAGGAAGAATGGATCAAAGTGCATAAAAATAAGATAGGTAGATGTGATGTCATCAAAAGTTCTTCCAGCATGTTGCTCTACTCTAGGGGACCACAAAGTAGAAACCTAGTGAATGATAGTTAACATTTCAAAAGATATTGTACCATTGGTTTATCTATCAAAATATCCCTCAACAGAAGATTAAAAAATTTCCATCTACTCCTATGTGGGATAATTTGTATTTTATTATTTCTTTTAGAAGACTATTGACCTAGATGGCAGTTTTTTCTTCTTTAGTGTGTTTTTTTAGTCCCAAAGTAAGTGTTTTTGTCCTTCTCAGTTTCTAATGGTAGAGGTATTTCATTTGACTAATCATGTAATATATTAAACCTACATTGTGAATGGTGGTTTTTAGGTCCCAGTAAAACCTGAGTTTAGCCAATCAAATAAAAAAACTAGTAATATGAAATATGGAAATACTAAATTTTGGGGAGAGTGGTATAACTCAAATACACAATATATTATAAAAAATATATAATTACTTTAACTTACACATACATAAAAATTATATTGTAAGTTCATATGGATTTATATTTCATCCATATGAATACTTCAATCATTTAGTTCTGTAATGCACTAGAAAGTTGTTACCCCAAAAAATTACTCTCAACATACTTTAGAGATGGGATAGTGTGACTATGATACTATGGAGTTATCCATAGTTAGTATCCCTTTAGGTATATTATGGTTACAATATTTTTAAACTCAAAAAAACATCCAATGAGCTAATTAGTGAATATTTTATTTTATAAATAAACTATGCTAGCTAGGTTTACCAACTCTATAGTAGGTAATGAGTTACAATATATCTTCTCAAAAAATTTATTGGTACCACTTCATGAGTATATCATATTCCATAAATTCAAATTTTTTGTTGAGTTATGTTATACACTAAAAGAAGGAGGATCAAAGATCATATCTTTAAATAAACATAAGTAACAACAAATGATCCAACTACTTAAAATAATAACTTTCAAAGCAAACCAAGATACAAGGTCAAATTTACTAAAGTCAATAATAAATAAAATTTAATATTTAGTACAATATCACAACCAATGAATAAGATTCAATGGATAGTTTAATAGAGAAGAAAATTTTAACTGTTACCATCACCTCCTCATGTATTGTAACAAAATTACTTTGAGTGCAATTTCATATCTTTCCATACACCATTAAATGTTGATATGACTAAGCCTCAACATAAGGGGTTTGATAATAATGCATATTGTGACTATCATAAATATTTTGAACATTGTAAAATCATGTATTACAATATAAAAAATAAGATACAAGATATTATTAATTGAAATACATTTAAAAACCATGTAATAATATAAACTAAGGATAATTCAAAGGTATACAATAAATAAAAAGTGCATACTAATCTACTAACATATGCATAAATAATAGATGGTATTATTTTTGCATCTAAAAGTGCATCTACACCATGTCCTAGTATCACATTTGATGCTAAAATTTTCAATTGTGGTTAAGGTATATGTGAAATCTTTATTTGATCTTATATAAACAAAATAAGCATACACAATTTCAAGATCAATAATGGGTCAAGTGAAAACACATGTACACCACACTTATTCTTAGTGAAGGGTACACAAAGTAGTATTTAAAAGATATATTAAAAGTATTTAAAGCATTCACATGACATGTATAGAATTCTATTATGCATATAAAGCTTCCCCTTTAGGTCAATTTAGAGACAATGGATACTTTATTCTTGTCATGTAAAGAATATAGGTCTATAAAATTTTATTAAGATTTAGTCAGATATAAAATCTTTATAGAGTGCCATCAATAAAACATCTATGTCTCAAATACATAAAATTTATTCAAGAGGTCATACTTTCATGGATTCAATATGAATATCTTTTAAAATCAGTGTTATCTCTTCTTCTATCCTCCTGGGAGAGATAGATCTAGAGTAATGAGATAAAGATCAATTAATTGGCTGTAGTGACCAAAAAACATTGTTCTCCATCTTCTCCCTATAGATAGATAATAAATCAAGGTAATATTTATTGTTAATAAGTAAGTTATCCACTAAATATAATTACTTTTTACAAATATGGCTTATTACCAACTACCCTCTTTAAGTCATTTGAGCTTATTTTAGAAAAAGATGAGAGAAAGTGTAAATGTTTCTTTTATGTTGGGTAATCCTCCTTGCAACACATGAATTCATATAAGAAAACTTTTTCATTTTGGTGATTTTTAGGATATCAGGGACCTTTTGCATCTTGCCTACCCAAAGGTAAGTGAGGTAATTTTCAAAAAGAGCCCATAGCTTGAAAAGCCATGAGGATTTGTCATGTGTCATCACTTTTTTTTTCAAATCTGGGTGTTCAGGACATTGGTTAATATTTTCACCTTTCCTAGCAAAAGATAAGTGGGGTAATCTCCAAAAAGGGCCCAAAACTAATAAAAATTTGAGGATCTACCATGAGTCCAACTTAGATGCTAGCTCAGATTCTCAGCTAACTTTCTAGTTTTGCACCATCCTTCTTGATACAAAGAAAGGTACAAGATTATGTTGATCCTTGAAAATATCACACCCAGGGCCAACTTCGATTCATCTAGTAAACCAATTCCAAAATATGGTGTGGTTGGTTATACATACCCTACTACAAATGCAAAAGATGATAGTGACTGGAATGACATATCTAAATTAGCAGATTATGGCATATGCCATACATAATCTCCAACTATTAGCATATGTCAAGTATCACTATGTGCATTGTATCAAGCAAATTTGACACAAGTATATAATGTGAATACAATCATAAGTGTGCCTATGAGTTCAATGCCATTATTATTTCCTGAGGGTTCACTTACTCATGAGTTATATCAATTAAGTCAACATAATGTTATAAGTAAAGATGATGTATTGTATATGCATGGTCGATCAGATGATTCCATCTCATTTGATTTTATGGATTGTGATGAGATCATTGGATAGTTGTGGTTGGGACATACATCACATGCTTTTCATGGTAAAAATAAGTGGGATATAGGATATACATGTTAAATATGATACATGGTGTTTTACCTTATTTTGGATTAACGCTAACCCTAAATAAGATAAAATGTGGTAATAATTATTCATATTATGATGTATAATAGTTAAGTACATATATGAATGTAAAGGATTTATATTGATTTAGCACTTTAACTTACTAAATACAAAAAGTATAATATAATAATAAGATACTTCGCATTTTATCTACTTTGTAGAGGACTGAGAGTGCAGGTAGGCAACAAGGCAAGAATAAAGCTAAACTACAAGGCATTAAAATTAGGATTAGGAGTTTTGGGCTCATTAGGACAATACCTTTAAGTTTTGGTTGATGCTAACAGTCGCTATGTTTTGAGTATGACAGTTGTGTCTGCATGAATCTCACACTTTTGTTCAGACACAAACTGGTGCAACTATTTCTATTGTAACTATGCGTGATCTTGAAGTCTGACTATGCACACAATACCTATAAATTTGTCTCCTTCACTTGAAACCCTAGGTCCACTTTTAACGAAAGAGTTAACTCTGTAAAAGGGGAAGAAAGGTCGGTTGAGCTAAACCCAACCAATCCTCGTTGAATGGTTGAGAACTACCTACATATCCAATACTACAAAGAGGGAACTTAAACCACATGTAGTTCTTCCCATTAGGTGAATGTGTACAATTAGTGCTCCTTGAATGTGTGTATCCCATGATATAGATTTTTACACTTGGAAAATGACAACTTTGGCTTGGATTTTAGGTGTTTCATACTTGACTAAGATGTGCTCCTTGTGACTAAATTGTAAATTGGAAATATTAAGATAATCCCTTTGAATGTGTACTAGTGTATAGATGTAAGCCAAATAAAGAATAAATGATCAATAAGCCTAAACTTATTTTATATCTATATGAGACTCTTTAGACAATTTCTCATGCCATTGGCATGCTAGGTGGATGGGCCAATCCATAAGAATGATTCAATTTTGAAATATGACCGTTGTTGGATGAAAGATGAAACCATTAGAGTAAGGCAAAACTGTTAGACAATGTGTTTTGATCTTGACTTTATTGTCCTAAAGACAAGAAAACTGATATGATGATATGGATATGTCTGAGTATGATAGTTTACTAGTTTGGCACAAACTAAGAGACTTCGTGTAGGAGAATGGCAACAACTTAGAAATATTGGACCCATAGATAACATATGGATGTGAGAGAATGATTAATCAGAGGCATATGTACACACAAGTCATATACATTGCAGGTTAAAAAACAACATTTAAATGCAATACAAATACTAAAATAAAAGGATAAAGATACACCTGAGTGTGAACAACACACTTTGTCTTTGGGAGATGTTTTAAATGTACAATCCATTCAATGCAAACCTACAATGAACATGTACCAGTCAATGGCCATAAAATAGATTCTAAATTCTAAACCATACTTGAAATTCCTAAAGTTTTAAGAGCAATGAAGGAGTACACCTATATGTGGGAGAAACCATGTTGCCCTATAACTCATTGGAGATGTTTCCTCATTAAAGTATTGGAAAATGGTTCCTCTTGCTGAACCATTTGGAAAATTGGGGGTGATCAAATCCCAATTTTATGTAATTAAATCAAGGCCATGGGTTGGGAAGATAATTGTCCCAACCCTCGTGAATAGGGAGTAGTGCCGAGGCTTTTGAGCATTGTTAAACCTCAACCGCACTAACTAATATAATTAATCTTACATTGATCTTGTAACCCCAAGATGAAAGGTGAGATCCACATAGTAGCCTTGGCATGAATAATTCCAGGGTAGTTTAGCATTGTTAAGCCTCAACTACATTATCACAATTAACATGAATCAACCGCTATAGGAATTATAGATTCAAGGTTTCTCACTAACAAGGACCATCCAATGTGTTTACAAAATATAAAATCATAGTGTATGTGCATGTGCATGAACAAATATTGTGCCCCATGAATCAGTGCCAACTATAAAATGTCTTAGTGTATATGTGCATGAACAAGTATCATACCCCATGAGTTGGTATCAATTGATATAGAATGTTATGAATCTATATGCTAAATCTGAGAACATGTTTCTCAAATGTATATGTATGTAAAAACATGTAATTTTTGTTCCTATAAAATTATGTGCATATGCATTGTATATGCACCCAAGTGTATTTGAATCTACACTATGTAATTCATGTCTCTGTAAAGTGAGTGCATATGCCCCAATAATCTATATCTATGTGTTAATATTTATCCCATATTGAGTCAAACTAATATCTGAACCACTAAGAAATTTTTGAATTATGTATTTTCTCTAAAATTTAAATATTTCGTTCATAGATCTTAATTCTCTACGACAAGCCCACTAATATGCCCCCTTTTGAGGTGAGGGATGTAACTTGCTAGTCACTCATCGTAAAAGAAAGAATTAACTATATCATATACAAATATGTAACTATGTAGAATGATGTCAACATATAGATATTATGTCATCATAGTAATGGATATCTCATCAAGACATGTATGAAACATATGTAATGCAAGACACATAAGTGTTATGTCAAAATAGATGTAGCAATTAGACACACATTAATAACAATGAATGATATATGCATTGAATAAAACTACATAGTAAGAGGGGGCTTGATGTGAATCATGACACCACATAGAAAGAGGAGGTAGGTGATATGTATCATGACACTTGCAAACCTTAAAACTCAAAAATATCAACAAGCTAAAAAAAAATGATATGGCTATAACACACACAATAAAAGCATACACAATATCACTTAGTGTCACACTTAAGGCCAAGGGACACATAGAAGGGACATGAAAATGTCACAAGAAATAAGGCAGGGGCTACAAATAAAGGATATGAGAATGTTGCAACAACCAAGGCCAAGGGCTGCAATCAAGGGACATAAACATGTTTCAATAAACAAGGCCAAGAGCCATAATCAAGAGGCATAACAAACAAGGTCAAAGGTCACAATCAAGGGCCATGAGAATGTCACAACAAGGGACAGCTAAATATTGCACTCATAAGGCCAAGGGCCACATATAATAGACAAGTCATGACTAGCCTATCATGAAAAAGAAACATCAATGAAGCATATAACAAGTGAAAATTAGTCTACACCATTCATGTATGTAAATGTTGCAGCATAACAATTAACATAGATACATGTAATACTATGTAAGATATGAGCAACTAGCAAGACATATGTAAGTAATCTATGGAGCTCAACACGGGAAAAAGTTATAGAAAGAGATAACCTATAATAATGTGACATGTGGAATAAGATGTTATCAACATTAGCATGGTGCCTAGGTATAAGAAAGTCCAACATCTATGTATCCATGTATGATCTATATATCTTACATCACATTCATACTATGAAATGCATGTGTGTATGAAAAATAAGAATACCATCTACCAAACATGTGATGAATAACATACGTAAATAATATAATTATATATCATGGCATGCTTACATCCTGATTTTTATTTTGTGAATATTTGAATGTTTTTATATTTTTTGATTTTTTGTTTCAAAATTTTAAATATATTGATATGAGCAAGCAATACCAAGTAGCAAGGATCCAAAAATAGAAGAATGAGAGGGATCCTAACAATTCACAACATGCATTGAAAATCATAGCATGAGTAAATGTAACATCAAGACAAAATGGAAAGGAAACAACACGCCTCCACTGTATATGTGAATCACCACATTATGACTTAAAGGAGTATGCGGGTGGTGAAGGGGGATGAGGAGTCTGTGTATATGCTCATGTAACATGTAGCCATAAATGTATGTGATCATGTGCACAATGTAAGCCATAATGATAGTAAGTATAGATAGTCACCATATAAAAGTGAGCGAGTGATGTGCCACAAATAATGTGTACAAGGATGAAAGATGCATCATAAGATAGATGTCTCGGATGCTTGGATCAAAAGCAAGGACAAAATAAAGACAAAGCCAAGGGCTAAAATAATGATCAGTGTAAGAACATATGTACACATATATGTGAAGATAAAATTATAGAAGGAATAGGTAATTGAGCAAATATCATGGAGCTATGTACATGTGTTAATGGACTAAAATGACTCATATGTAGGCCATGTGTTGGGTGGTGCCAATCTTTTGGTCCATGTGGTAAAATAATTGACCTTATTTGATGTATACATGTCCAAATCTATACAAGAATTATGTGTTGTATAATATCCATTGTTATAATCATCCTTGATTTCAGGATTACATTTTATTTGGGTTAATATTTTTATCCTACATTTTTAGATGTGTGTACGTTATTTATTTATATAAATTTTTAATTCACATAAATCGAGATTTTATGAGGTGTCACACCTCTTTTTATCTCTTTTAGGTAATTTAGAGTTATTTGAACAAGTAACTCTCCCCACACTTGGGATACACTTCCCCTACCATTTAAAGAATAAAAACATTTGACACACACTAAGAAGGCCTTGTAAGGTCATTATGGAATTCTTTATAACTCTGTCGTCCTTCCTCTAGCTCTTTTAGAAGAGACCTATCCTTATATTTTCTTCACTTGAAGCTCTCTCCTCTTCTTTATTATTCTTGTTTATATGCTTGTATCATAAGAATAGTTGTCTGCAAGCCTTCTCAATAAGCACGTGGATTTTTCTCCATTTGATGGTTTCCCACTTCAAAACTTGCATCTCGCATTTTGTGGTTTGGTTCATTCTTAAGATAATATTTCTTATTGTATGCTTTCATTTTTACATTTTCGAAGTTATTTAATCACGATCTGAACATAAATCCTTCAGAATATTAGAGCATTTTATCTTTTTAACGTTGAAATATGAGTTGTGGAGGCACTTTGGAGGAAATTTCAAATCTTTTTTCACAAAGGTTCTTCACCTTTACCCTAGTTTTTTGAATATATCTCCATTTTTAACATATATTTTTTTCGTTTGTGCATATTTGCCTTATAACATTTTTTCAAGGTTGTTACCAAGAAAGCTTGAGTCGTTGACTTTGCCCTTTTCAACTATTTTTTATCTTTTAAGGTTCACAATGTTCACTCCATTTTAATTACTTAAATAACATTTATCTTTACCATTCATTTGATTTTTAATCAATTTGCATCGAAAATATATAAAACTACTACTTTAAGCTTTCACTCTTGTGTGATCTATATTTAGTTCTTTGTGAGTTGTGTTGATTTAATCTTCAAATTTTTTATTTAACATCTTTTTTGTATTCATCTCACATTATTTAAAAATTTAAAAAATATATATATATTGTTCAGTTTTTAATGAGGCTTTCCTTTACAATAGTCTTTGTTTATTTCAAATAAAAATTCTTTCTTTCTTTTCTTTTCTTTTTATATTGTATACAATGCATTTTTTTTGGGGGAAGCGCCCATGACGGAGAACTAGAGGCTCGAACCCGGGGTGGCAAGGTGGTAGGCCCCCGGCCCTGCAACCACACCCCGACTTGTGGCCTAAATAAATTTTAAAAAAAAAGTTCTTTCTTGGCAATATTATATATTTTTTGATATTTTTAACGCTTAAATTAAAAACCATAAATAAAAATCATTTCTTTGATATATTGAAACTTCTAAATCACTTTTTTTCATTCTCTTTCCGAAGATTAAAAAATAAAAATAAAAATAAAATTCTTAAAAACTCTTATCCTTTGCAATCTTCTCATGATTTGTTAAAACTAATTTAATGAATTAAATTTTATTATTATTTTCAATTAAAACATTTATTTTTACAAAAAGAACATGTTTAAATCCTCTCTTTGAAAAAAATACAAAACAAAAAAAAAACTGTTGGTATTTTGGTGTGGATTTACATTTACAAGGTAATTGATTTGAGTTAAATTCTCCCAAAAGATAATTGGTAAGTGCACGGATATAAAGGGGTCAAAAAATAGACCATTTAAAAAAAAAACAACCCAAAACCATGTATACAGTTATTAAACATTGCATATGCGGTTCTGTGCCATAGGTTTGGTAATCACCGAGTTAAACTATGTACGTGGTGTGACCATGTACACAATTTTACACACATAAATTGTGTACGTAGTGTGATCACGTACGTGGTTTTAAAATAATAGAATTACATACGTTGTTCTATCATTTTTAAACAAAAAGAAAAAATCATCGATGTCATTCATTTGGCATCGACAAAAATCGTGAGTAGAAGAGCAAATATGCACAACCAAGACAAGCAACAAGCACTCTAGCAACCCAAATTCGGCAATGGCATACTAGAATAAAGGTATGCAAATGTATTTTATTGCATTTACAAAAAAAAATAGTTAATTTGGTTACATTTTTCTTAAAATTGTATATATTTTTTTAGTTTTCAACACATGTAGAGGCAAGTGGCACTGAACAACACCCTGATCCTCTTATCCCTCTTCACCCACAAAACCCTCCTATCCCTCATCACCCACAAAACCCTCCTAACCCTCCTATACTTCCTCAAAGCCCCCAAGGTAGTCAAGAGGATTTAGCATCCTGTATAATTAAAAATAAGATTGAACCTGAGAATTTGATTACGACATTGAGGGATCCCCATGCAAACAACCCCCACCAATTTTTTTGGGCAAACACAATACAAACATTATTAGGTGAAGTTGAGTCGTTAATAGGTCAAATTGATAGATGGGTTGACTATAGAAATAGATGTAGGGCATACTATTCTAACAAATTATCTACAACCGCTGTGAAAGATAAAAATATAACCAAAGTCCAAATTTGTGCCTTACTCATTGATGGGAAAATTGGTGCGTCTCTAGATGTGACGACCAAATGGATTCCAATCCACTAGTGCACTCACCATTTTATCAAACTAAATTTTTGGGACCAATGGTAGATAGTCTTTGATCACCCACCTTAAAATAATAACGAGGTCCTGATGTATTTTTGAGAAAAATGTATTGTGATTTTTTGTTGAATGAAATTCCAAACTATTTTGATTTCTTGGAGTCCTTTGGCAAAGGAAAGGGTTATGCACAGGATAGGCCAGGTGCACGTCATGCACCTAATCAACCTGCGAGATTGTGTATCGACAAACCACATATTCCTGAGACCCTACCCTCTACAGTCAAGGAGACTGTAGAGATTGATACTTTGCATGTGCTTAAGGCCCTTACTGACACCCTTGTTCACCATACAAGCCAAATTTCTCATACTCCTATTGGTGAAGGTAGATATGGTGAGGCTTTGTCTAGCATAGCTACCCGACGAGCTCACTATTGCACATCATGTGTTGCTATATACACTGGATCTGAGGAGGAGGAGGATATCATGCAACCCACTCATGGTGGTATTTCCATGGGCCTAGATGATATTAACCTCACTATATTTCAATTGTCTACATTTGATTTGGATACCTTGGCTGTAACTTCCCAAGTAGATTTTAATATTCTACTTGTTGCAAAAAATTGTCAGACTTGTTAAATTTCAAATATTTTTATAATTTAAAAGGCAATAATTAATTTTCATGTAGAAATCTCAATAATTTATATGAATTTTTTTATGTTGCAGTAGGATTTTAGATGCCACACGAGCATGTGTGTTATTGCTACTATGCCTATGTATACCTATACGAAGGTGATTTTTAAGAATTAATTAATGTTATGATTTGTTGTATGTGTATGGTGTTGTATATATATGTTGAAGTGACTAACAATGATATTTTTTTTGTCTAGTTGATGACCACACTAGACACTCCATTTATTCGGGAGGGACTAAATGTAGGTGTTGTTGCTGCAATTTCATTTGCACAAAGATTTACCGAGGTACATGAGAGTTATTGTAATATTTAAGTGTAAATATGGTTGTGTGTTTTGTAATTATCCTTTGTACTTATGCAAATAGCTGATGCACAAAACAATTGTCTACGCAAACTCCTCTGATGATGTCCTCTAGTCTTGTTGAAATGATTAACAAATTGACAATTTAATTTGTAATTTTTTCTATTATATTTTTATGATTTATTCAATTGGATTAAATGTTTATGAGCTAATTTTGAATTTATATTTTGTAGGGAGTCAACCCTTATGTTATCATGAGCATGTCGTTGGCTCCTATTGGTGATCCATTTCACACTCGTGTTCGTCAGCGTGAACCAATCATTGACCCTATTGAGTGCTAGTCCCAAATTGAGCATGACCCCCAACTTATGATAAGTGCACCTATTAATTATTTTGGTATCATTTTGAAAAATTAACTTGTTAATTTTTTAAGTATCTTGATCTAGTTCATTTAAAGTTGATGGCAATATTTGCATATGAACAGTTGGAGTTATATATGAGTTTTGAGTGGAGGAGGACTCATAGTCAGCCAGATCTGACACCTCTAGTTGTGATCAAGGCATCCAAAGGAGAGGCTTCTACAAGCAAGGCAAAGAGAGCAATGCATTTTCCAAGGTCACTATGAAGATGAAGAGACAAGGTTTTAATGATTTGACAAGAGCAACAACCAATGATCAAGATTTGAATGTACTAGAGTGAAGGTGACATAGAACCCATAATATTCAAGGTGGTCTCATCCAGGTCAAGTAGGTATTCCATACTGAACACCTATATCTAAGTCAGATGGAAATGTTAATGCAATTATCTTAGGTCAATGCAAGTGTCTGAGGCCACATAGGTCAAATTTATAAAATTTAACCATTGGTCGAGAGTTCAAATCTAGTTTGTTTTTAGTTGTTCCACATCAAATATGCATGCACATAGGAAACCAACTAAAAACCTTTGTTTTTCATTTATTGTAATATCAATCACTAGTTGTACTTACTATTATTGGTATATCTTAACATTTACATTTATAATATTATTTATCTAAGTTTATAATTAATTGGCCTACTATAAATTTATTTATCATCCTTGTGTTTATTTATTTGTATATTCTTAACATTGTACTATATTGACTCATCTCAATTTAGGGTAAAATAATTTTTAGTTCCCATATGAATTTGAGTAGCTCAGATTGGGAAGGCTTGAATTTTTTTATAAAGTAATATTGATGTTTGGCTTGATTTAAGGCTTCCTCCAATGGCTTGATCTAATGCTTCCTTCAATGATTATGGATAAAATGTCTTGACAACATGTATTATAATCTGATAATTAATGCATTAGTGAAAAGGTGGAAGAGGTTATCTTCTATCATATTATTCTTAGCTTTGTTGGCTAAAGGTTTCCAACATTTGATAAAGGCTTGGGTAGTCTCATTTTCTGCTTATTTTCAATTGATAAAGTGAGCTAATTTGTTTTTAGGAAAATCATTGAATTAAAACTTTTAGATCAATGAATTAATTAAGTCTTCCAAGATAGCAATAGAGTTAGACATTAGTTGATTGTAACATTCCAAAACATGACCAAAAAATGTTTTAACAAATAGTTTGGTATTTGCAAAAGTGTTAATTTTAATCTAATCCTTATAAAGATTACTAAAGGCCTTCAAACACAAAGAAGGATTGGTGGATCCATTATAGGATCTCATAGGAGTGATACCATCTATATCAATATCTATGATTTGAGAAACTAAAGGTTCCTTTTAAAGATGTTTGATAGCTTTGTTATGAAATAGAGGTCATGGAATAAGATTACCAATAGCATATCTAATGCATGTGAAGGGGAATTTATATTTAGAACTCTCCACTGAAGTTGTTGATGTTGATTTTGCATTTGTAAAATTTGGTTTTACATTTGAATTATTTGATCACTATTATTAACTTAAATGTTAGTCATTTGACTCATTGGTTATAATATAATTTGGTTAGGATCATAAGCATTTGGGTTTAAATTAGAGGCTTGAGTAGCCCTTTGGGATGCACTACATGTGACGTTAAAATTGGTATTAATGTGGGCACTTTGGGTAGGTCCACTAAAAGAAAGATCCATCGTGTTAATAGTTATGCTAGGCATGGTGGATGAGGATGGAAATAGGGAAGTTGCAAAATGATTTGCCATAGTCCTGTAGAAAATTTATGATTAGGGGAAGGAGGACATTCCACATGGGGTGCCATCAAGAGGTGATAGACAACCTCAAGATCCTTTCCCCTATGATCAAGATGCTCTTGGAGATATAATTTCATTTCTTGTGTATATTATATGACACATTCCTCTTTAAACTCATGGTCTCGGAGTAGCTAACCTCATCTAGTGGTTTTAGGGTTGTTACATGAATCTTAGCTTTTGGATTTAGTAGAAGCCATATTATAATTTCTTACAATTTGATCTTTTATCATAGAAAGATTATAAGGCATGTAGGTATTTTTGGAAAATATATCAGGACTAGTTGGATCCATAACATTAATATTATTGTAAAACATTTGAAAAGATTAGTTAGTTTTCTCTATGAATTGGTCCAAAATATATTCCATTAAAAAATAGAAAGGATCAATTGTACCCAGCTACTCGGTGTAGTTATTTTAATAAGAATGATAAAATTAAACTATATCAAGTTGATCAATATATTGGAGAACTATTGAAACAAAAAATATGATAAAATGTATCAGGTTGGCTGATGTAATTTGACAAGATATTTGGTAAAGCTAAATTATATCAGGTTGACCAATGTAGTTGACAGGAAGATAAAACTGTATTTAGTTGACCGATGTGGTTGAAAATTGACTGATAAAGTTAAACTATACTAGGTTGGCTAATGCAATTGGAAGTAAACTCAAAATTGTATCAGGATAACCAATGTAATTAGAAAGACATTTATAAATGTATTTGTTGGCCGATGTAGTTGTCATACAACATATAATGGTATTGGGTTATTTAGGACACTCTATAAAGTAAATAAGCAAAATATTTGACTATGTAGTGGCAAAAAAAGTTGAGAGTGTTGGAGAGTTTTCAATGATGTCATAGAGGTGTCTAGGTGGTCTTCGTGTCAATGACAAAGTGTGCAAAGTGCTTGTCCTAATATATTTGAAGAAGGATTGGTTGATCTTCAAAGTTTGTATTGTTAAGGATGTTTAGGGATGAGTATGGTGATTTGAGTATGTGTAAGAGGTCCCAGAAGAGGTCTTCTATGCTTTGAGTACTTGTGTGCATGAGTGGAATTCATTTGGTTCTTCATTATGTTCAGCTAGACATAGTTGGCTCTATAGCATAAAATCTTAGTAGGCATATTGATGGCATTATATCTCACATATGCAAAGGTTCCAAGAGATACTTGATATTTGGATAGATTCCTCTATGTGAGGAGATCGTATGATCAAAATTTCAAATTATGCATTGAAATGCAACAAAATATATGCGTGTGCAAAGTCAGCGTCCCAGACTGTTTACAATTTTTTCTAAACTGTCACAAACCGTCATGCAAACATGGATGAATTAGTAAGTTTATGCATTTATTTTAGGTATGTGAAAGGTCAATATTGATCAAAATATATCATGGATATGTTTGCTATAATGTCAAGAACTTTACATAACATTTTGGGTTCCTAAAGTGTTGTCCACCTTGAGATATAATTCTTCAAAGTTGCACTTACAAATAGTGATAGGTCAAAGGCCATTAAATTTAATCACATTGAATACTGAGGTCATTGCTCTAGAAGATCCAACAGTGTGCATTAAATCATAGATCTTGATTCTACGGTGCATATGAAGTCAACATGTCAAAGGATGCACATGAAGGTGATAAGTGTCACAAGCACATTAGGTTGATAGAAGATTAATGGTGAGTGGAGGTTCATACTGACAAAGATCAATGATACGAGACAAGTCAAGAGTCAACAATGCACAAGAGACTGCCAAGTGGCACAAGCACATGGACTGATAGTAAAATGCTAAGAAGTCACATGAGGATGCCAAGTGTCATGATCTCAAGAGTTTTGAGCTAGATCTAATGGTGAGAATTTTCTAATTAAAGACCTTGCTGATCCACAGAGATCAACGGTGCGTATTTGGTCAATAGTGCAAGAGTGCACAAGATGAGGTCAAAGTGATAGTTGTTTAACACTTGCATAGTGAATTAATATGGGTTAACGAACAATCAACTTTTGAAGAAGATTGATAGAGTGAGTTGAGTGAGCTATGTGTAGATCACAAGATGTCAGCAAAGTGACCGAGGTTTAACTGTGGCCATTTGGATTCAAATATTTGAATTTGTGAAGGAAAGACCATTGTTTGGTTTTTGGGACATAACTCTCGATCTAGGTAGAATTTGATAGTGCAATAAAAAGAAAATATGTGGAGGACTCTAGGGCACATCCATCAATATAGATTTGAAGATTTGAAAGTGTGTATAATCAAATATATTGAGCTCTAAAGTTGACTATGTGTTTCGTTCATGATCTACAAGTAACCCGAGAAGGGTAAATGAGTTTGTTTTGATGGTATTTGGATGTTTCAAGGGGACTAAGCTATTAAAGAGTGTTTTATACTCCATGAGGATCTTTTGTATGATTTTTGGAGGTTTGACCAATCATATGCAGTATGAAAAAAGGGTTAGAAATTGACAGTGTTTTTCATTCATGATGACTGTGTGTATAGAAAGGTGTTTGAGCTAATTGAGTGTTAGCAAAAGGGTGTTTTGATGGATATGGGCACTTAAAAAGGACCTATAGATAATTTGGCATGGTTCATGTACTTGTAAAGTGTTCCTATGTTCTGAGTTTTCTTGGAGAAGTATCAAAGAGGTGAATGGGTCTCCATAGGACCTAAAAAATAACTTAGGCCTATTTGAAAGTTGGTATTACTTAAAGTTGACCCATGTAAGATGCCTTAATGGTAAAGGCATGTGTTGTGGCTGAAAAATAATATTGTGGACATGATAATTAATGAAGGCTATATAAAAGGTAAAATCAAAGATGGTGATTTCTAGACTTGGAGAAGGCTTAAATGAGAGACTTGTGAGTAGGATCTCGTAGTGGAGTCTTGTGTAGATTGGTGGAGTATGTGTTAAGATTGTAATAAATACCTATTGGAGAAGAGTGAATAAGAGACATGTGTGACTAGAGCATGTGTTTAAGAGTGTAGAAGATAGAGGAAAGACACAGGTCAGAGTGAGGACTGTGTGTATGACCATTTGGTCATGTTGCTTGTGTTATGATAGAACTATTGTAGGTTGATGAGCATGAGAAGTGTTGAGTGATTTAAAAGGTGGTTTTATATGTTTTTGAGTGTGTGAATAAGTGAAGGGGTCTATGTTATCATAGGTCCATCATCAAGTGTTGAAGACATCAGTTCAAAGGTGGAGGTGTTCTTTTCTTAGGAGAGAAGGACTTAATCTTCCTTAGAGACAGATGTTCCTTATGAAACATGTGTTTCACTAAATACCTTAGGTTAGAAGGACTTGACTAGGGTTGTTGGTCAGAAGGACTTGACCAAAAGGTACTCATAAGGACTTGATTATCTTAGGGTTAGGTTCTCCTTGTGAAATTGGTGTTTCACTAAATCCTGGTTAGAAGGAATTTATCAGTCTCTTGTTTGTAATATCTTATAGGACAAGTAGTCCATGTGTTATAGGCTTGAGAGTGAGTTTTATTCTCTATGAGGATTTCCCACAGGAACTATGTGTTGTGTTTTTGATCTTGTGTATGCATTGAATGAATGAACTCTATTGTTAATGTTGCTTGATCAAGTTGATATATGTTGATTGTAATAGTTTGAAAGGATTGGAATTGAAATTGAAATATATGGGCTCACCGATTCACCCCCCCTCTCAGTGATTGTACCTCTAACAATTACTATCGATGCATGTCCTTTTCTAAAGGCTTGATAGCTTGAAGGTGATCTAAGGTACAATATGGGTAAACATTAAATGCAAGGAGGCTTTTCCACTAAGCAAGCACTGATGTTCAATGAATCTAATTATGATTTTTGGAGTTTGAGGATGATGACCTACATCATGTCCCTAGGATTTAACACTTGGAAATATGTTATGGATAGTTATTCTGCACCTACCATTCCTCCATCTAGTTTTGCAGATAAGAAGTTGTTTGAAAATAATTCTAAGGCAATGAATGCTATCACTTGTGGTCTTTGAGAAATTTAATATACCAAGGTAAGACATTGCACATCTACCAAGGAAATATGGGATAAATTAAAGACAATTTATGAAGGAGATTCAAAGGTCAAGTTGGCAAAGTTGTAGACTCATCGAAGATAATTTGAGAGTCTTAAGATGAAGGAAAAAGATTTTGTGGTATCCTTTCTATAGAGAGTTGATGAGATTGTGAACATCATCAGAGGTCTTGGAGAGAAGATTGAAGAAGCTACTGTAGTTCAAAAGGTATTAAGGTCTCTCTCTCTCTCTCAAATTTGATCCTAATGTATCTACTATAAAAGAAAGTCATGATCTTACTCAACTGAAGATGGATGAATTGCATGACATCCTTACTGCCTATGAGATGAGGAAAAATGATGATATACCACCAAAGAAGGCCAACATTCAAGATAGAAATGAAGCCAAATAATAAGATCCAAGGTAAAAAATTGAAGGAGGATGACACATCTTATATTGATGAAGATAAACTAATTTATTTATTTACAAAGAAATTGAAAATAGGGTCAAACAAGTATAAGGGTAAGCTACCCTTCAAATGCTTCAATTGTGGTGAGATAGGATATTTTTCTAACAAGTGCCTTCATAAGCATAAGAATAATGATGATGAAGGACATGGTGAAGACAAAGATGAAGATAAGAAGACATACAAGTCTGATAAGAGGAAGAAAGATTTCAAAAAGTATGACAACAACAACAAGAAGTCCTTCAAGAATAAGAAGAGTCTCTACACCAATAAATACTTCAGCTCATCAACTAAAAGTGAAAATAGTGACTCGGAGTATGATCATGAAGATGAGGGTCCTGTTGAAGATCAATCCCTCTTCATGGCTAAGGAAGGAAGTTGCTCAAATCAAAAAAAATCTACTTGGAGTGATTCAAATGATGATGAAGATGAGGTGGACTATGAAACTACATTGATAAATGTTCTTGAATAATTGAAGATTGAGAAGAAGATTAACAAGAAGATGAAGTCTCAACTCAAGGACTATGAGGAACAATTCAATGTGCATGAATAAATAATGAATGAATACACCAAACAACATGAATTTACAGTTATGTTTCTTGATTATAAGTTGGAATCTATGTCTGCAAGGATAATAGCCAAAGAAGAAGAATGTTCAAGGTATGTTTCTAAAAATGAGTCATTAAAAGGTGAGTTAGAGAAGACATTTAGTAATATGTAGTCATTTATGAGATATGAAAAGAGCTCAAGTGATCTAGACAATATTTTGAGTAATCAGAAGCATGCAAGTGATAGAACTGGTCTTGGATACAAAGAAGAACCAGAAAATGCAACTCGAGACAAGATGAAGACTAATGTAAATCAAACCTTGAAGGTCAACAATCAATCAAAGAATGAAGATGCTAGCAAAGTAAAGATAAATCAGATCAAACAACCAGATGCCATGAGGTATGCAAGTTTCAATGGTTATTATTATACATGTAATCAATTTGGGCATAGAGATAGAGAATGCAAGAGACATGTTAAAAATGAGTTTGCATGCAACTATGATAGGGGTCATCAGTCAAAAGGTGTAAACAATTTTAAGTGATTCAATAGTCCTAATGAGGGACACTTTGCTAAACATTATCCAAATAAGGTTAGGCAAGGTGATTCTTCTTCAAAAGGAATAGTTTGTTTTAATTGTCAAAAGAAGGAACATATTGTAAAATTTTGTTCTAATCAGAAAAGATAGGATAAGCTTCTTACAAAAGGTATAGTGTGCTTCAATTATCAACATAGATGTCACATTTATAGATTTTGTAAGCAAAGGCCTACAAGATGGAATAGGTTTAATCAGGATCCTAGAGTACAAGAAAGAAGACAAGTTAAAATAATGGAAACCAAAGGTGGTAAGTATGAGTTATGATGAGTCTACAAGTCCAAGTAATCTATTTACTATGGTGGAGAATGCTATAAAATTTGGAGAGTGTCAAGGGCTCTCATTGTCTGCTCATGTTGTGAAGAAAGAGACCAAGCTCAAGGAGAAGACCAAGGTTTTGGTTAAGGTTAATTCTGAAGTATGTTTGGATGCTAATGAGTAACCTGTTGTGTGTGAGCAAGCTTCAAGCATGATTCCTACATTGACTCTGAAGGTGATTGTTCTACAATGAAAAGAAGCTACTTCAGTGATCAAGGTATGTAGATATTTCATATTTTCTCCAAATGTTGTATATCCTATCATATAAGAGAAAGTGAGTAATGTATAAAAATAACAAGTTCTCAAAGTTTAGACCAAGAAGAAGAAGAACAAGGAGTTTTATAGCTATAAAAGGATTCCAGTGGTTACTTAGGAGATGTGGGCCACTCCTGGATTCACTTTGTTTTAGAACATTATGGTGTCGAGTATGTCTCTATCTATGCTTCTTAAGAGACTTATTTTAGTGGAGAATCAAGTGTTGTTGTGGTGTTCTTTAGAAGGTCCTAGAAGGCAAGAGATGAGTGTTTTCAATTGGAACAGTGTACAGGGTCAGATTGAAGGTTTCCAAGTGGAAAAAAGGGATTTGTGATTTTTCAAGACGATAATTTTGCATAGAAACGTCTATTGACCTTATTCTAGCATACTCCAGGTGGTTTTGTGGTCTGAAGGTATGTTGAAGTCAAAATGGAGAGTTTTGAGTGCTCTCTGTTTTCTTAGTTTTGGCTTAAGGGCAAGTAGGCCTAAAATGGGTTATAGGATGTATGGGTTCTCAAAAATATAGAAGCTCAAATCTTGGTCCAGAAATGTCTGATGGTTGTCTCCAGGTGTGCAAGAAGTTTCAGAGGTGGGCGTTGGCGAAAAGGAGGTTTGTTGACCTTGTTTATTTTGAGATTCTAGAGTTTTGGGCTATGATGGAAAAGTGGTTTACCTTATGAGTTGAGGTTTGAGGCTTATCAATATGTTTAATGGACCAAATGGGTTGTCAAATCAAGATTCATAGAGATCTGAAGGTTTGTGGTTTTCAAAATTTTCTTATTTTTTTGAAAATGGAGGCCTAATTAGCTAATAAGTTTGTGAAGGAAGTATGTTGTAGAGTATGATCTAGGTGATGAAAATTGGTGTGATTGAGGATGCATATTATAGTGCTCTATATAATAATTTTTAGGTCTTAAATTTTTATCTACTGAAAGTTGTGGGCTCTACAAGTTCTAGATAAGGCTACAAGGAGTCTAGATAGGCCTTGTGTGAAGATTTGATGTTTTTGCACAGTTTATCCAAAAGAGAAAGGCATGAGTGTTTCAAGGTGATTTATCAGATTTATTTAGATCATATTTCCTATTTTAGGAGTGGCATGAAGTTCTGTTGGTAGTTCTTGAGGTGGCTTGAGAGAGAAGGCTAGTAAGTCTATGTGGTGGTTCTTCATGGTGTGTGAAGATCTAAAAATGCTCAAGAGGTGAAATGGATAAAATATCTTAGGGGGAGTCACTCTTATATTTTTATTGATATGTTTCATCATATTTTATTACTTTTGTGTATTCTTTCTTCATTGGTTGCAGTGCTTGGTTGAAGAGAGTGTTGGCATGTGGCAAGAGAAAGTTGAGGTAAGCTTAAGTTAAGGGGGAGTTTGTATCATATTTATAAGGATTTATTATAATATTTATGGTATTTTTAGGTCCTCAAGATCAATTGGCATCCATTTTGTCATTGTGTCAAAGGGGGAGAAAATTCCTATTGTGAGAGTGCTTGAAGAGAGAGAAGGAAGGTGAGCTATATATTGTTTCATGATGGGTGTTAACATCAAAGACAAAGGGGGAGATTACTAGAGAGTTTTCAATGATGTCATTGTGATATCATTAAGGTTTCTAGGTGAGTGGATGAAGTGTCTTGATAGTCTTTGTGTTAATGACAAAGTGTGCAAAGTGTTTGTCCTAGTATGTTTGAAAAAGGCTTGGTTGATCTTTAGAGTTTGCATGGTTAAGGATGTTTAGGGATGAGTATGGTGATTTGAGGATGTGTAATAGGTCCCATAAGAGGTATTATATGATTTTAGTACTTGTGTTCATGAGTGGAATTCATACAATTATTCATTATGTTCATCTAGACATAGTTGGCTTTGTAGCAGAAAATATTAGTAGGCATATTGATGGCGTTATATCTCACATACACGAAGGTTACAAGATCTGATTTATATTTGGATAGATTCCTTTATGTGAGGAGACCATATGGTCCAAATTCTATATCATGTAATGAAGCGCAACAAAATATATGTGAATGAAAAGTTGGCTTCCTAGGCAATTTACAATGTTTTCCAGACCGTCACAAACCGTCATGTAGACAAGGATGAACCTATAAGTTTGTGCATTTATTTTAGGTATGAAAAAGGTCAATATTGATAAAAATATATCATGGATATGTTTTTTATAATGTTAATAAGTTTCCCTAAAATTTTGGGGTCCTGAAGTGTTGTCCAGCTCGAGATATAATTCTTCAAAGTTGCACTTATAGATAGTGATAGGTCAGAGGATGTCAAGTTTCATCACATTGAATACTGAGGTCATTGGTCTAGAAGATCCAACGGTGCACATTAAATCATATATCTTGATCCTATGGTGTGTATTAAGTCAACATGTCAAAGGATGCACATGCAGGCGACAAGTGTCACAAGTTTGTTAGGCTGACAGAAGATCAATGGTAAGCAGTGGTTCATATTGACAAAGATCAATAGTGCGAGACAAGTAAAGAGTTAATAATGCACAAGAGGCTGCCAATTGTAACAAGTGTATGGACTAATATTAAAATGCTCAGAAGGCATGTGAGGGTGCCAATGTCATGATCATGGGAGTTTTGAGCTAGATCTAATAGTGAGCATTGCTAGTTAAAGACCTTGCTAATCCACAAAGATCAACGGTGTGTATTTGATCAATAGTGCAAGAGTGTATGAGATGAGGTTAAAGTGACAATTGTTTAACACTTGCATAGTGAATCACTACATGTTAAATATCAAAAAAACTTTTGAATAAGATCAACAAAGTGAGTTGGGTGAGTTGAGCATAGAGCACATGATGCAAGCAAAGTGACCAAGGTTTAACTGTGACCATTTGGATTCAAATATTTGAATTTGTGAAGGAAAGACCATTGTCTAGTTTTTAGGACATAACTTTCGATCCAAGTAAAATTTGATAGTGTCATAAAAATCAAAGATGTAGAGGACTCCAGGGCACATCCAACAATATAGCTTTCAAGATCTGAAAGTGTGTACAGTCAAATATATCAAGCTCTAAAGTTGACTACATGTTTTATTCATGCTCTACAAGTAACCCAAGAAGGGTAAACGAGTTTGTTCTTATGGTATTTGGATGTTTCAAGGGAATTGAGATATCAGAAAGTGTTGTAGTCTCCTTGAGGATATTTTGTATGATTTTTGGAGGTTTGAATAATCATATGCAATATGAACAAAGGGTTAGAAGTTGACTATGTTTTTCGTTCATGATGACTGTGTGTATAGAAAGGTGTTTGAGCTAAGAGAACATTAACATAAGGGTGTTGTGATGGATATAGGCATTTAAGGATGACCTATAGATTTTTTGGCATGGTTCCATGTACTTGAGAAGTGTTCTTGTGTTCTTAATTTGCTTAGAGAAGTATCAAAGAGGTGAATGGGTCTCCATAAGACCTGAAAAATAACTTAGGCCTATTTGAAAGTGGGTACTTCTTAAAGGTGACCCATGTAATATGCCTTAAGGGTAAAGGCATGTATTATGGATGATAAGGAAGATTGTGGACATGATAATTCATGAAGGATCTATAAAAGGTAAAATCAAAGATGGTGATTTCTATACTTGGAGAAGGCTTATATGACAGAGTTGTGAGTAGGAGCTCGAAGTGGAGGCTTGTGTAGATTGGTGGAGTATGTGTTAAGAGTGTAATAGAGACCTGTTGGATTAGAGTGAAGAAGAGAAATTATGATTAGATCATGTGTTGAAGAGTGCAAAAGATAAAGGAAAGACACATGTCAGAGTGAGGACTGTGTGTATGACTATTTGGTCATGTTATTGGTGTTGTGATAGAATTGTTGCAAGTTGATGAGCATGAGAAGTGTTGAGTGATCCAAAAGGTGGTTTTGGATGTTTTTGAGTGTGTGAAGAAGTGAATGGGGATGTGTTCTTAGAGGTCCATCATCAGGGGTTGAAGACATCGATTTAAAGGTGGAGGTGTTCTTTTCTTAGGAGGTCAGAAGGACTTGACCAAGGTTGTTGATCAGAAGGACTTGAACAAAAGGTGGTTAAAAGGACTTGATCATCTTAGGGAAAGGTGATCCTTGTGAAATTGGTGTTTCACTAAATCTTGGTTAGAAGGACTTGATCAGTCTCTTGTTTGTAATATCTTATAGGATAAGTAGTCCATGTGTTATAGGCTTGAGAGTGGGTTTTATTTCCCATGAGGGTTTCCCATAAGAACTATGTGTTCTATATTTGATCTTGTGTATGCATTGAATGAATAAACTCTCTTGTTGATGTTGCTTTATCAAGTTGATATATGTTGATTGTTTAATAGTTTGAAAGGATTGGAATTGAAATTGAAATTGAAATATCTGGGCTCACTGATTCACCCCCCTCTAAGTGATGGTACCTATAATAAAGAGGTATTACTAAGCCGGGTGTGTTTGAATTGTAGGCTTGTAGATATACTAATCCTAGACATAAATAGTGAACAAGGTCCAAAAATTTCTGACTATAGAAGATTCCATTGTCCTATAGTCGCACTATCCCATATATAAGGTACCTTGAGAGTAAATTCCTAGGGATAACCACTTACTAGTGCACTACAAAATTAAAAATCTAAAAGGCTTCCTAGTATTTAAAAAACAAGAACCTATGGGTTTCTAATATAATGTGAAGTACATGGAAACTAAAGTTTGTATATATTGTTCTCTAATGGCTTGAGTATTGGGGCAATGCTTCTCACACCACAACTCGGGTAAAACTCATGATCTCTTAGCCCAAAATGATAACTCCTATGAATTTTACAATTGTCAGAAAACAATTGTAGAAAGACAAAAATAAAATAAAAAATAAATATGATTCATATTGAAAGTGAAATATACAACATGCAATGAAGGAATAAAACACTTAGAATGGTACCATGTTGGCTAATATAGTCAGAAACAAAAAAGAATCAAACAAAATTGTATGGAGCTAATCAATATAGTTGGAAGAAAATATATAACTAATTGGACTAGTCAATACGTTTGAACTAAAAGATATATGATGGTTTTGAAGATGTCGCTAAGAAGATAGAAAGACAAACATGAACCTAATCCAACTAAATTTAGGATAAGATTCACGTTGTGTTCACCAAAATGTATTATGGTGGTGAAGCTAAAGTATAGATAATGTTAAAAATAAAATGGAAACATGAAGAAAATCTAACCAGGGGTGGGATAGGAATCACATCAAGTTCACCATAATGTATACATGGGTTAGGATGACCTACAAACTATCCTCTTTCAATAAAATTGTACTGGAATAAATTTCAATCAAATAGAGCCTATGTATACTTGGATGATCAAGTAAGGACTTTTGATTTTCATAGACCTAGTGAGGGTGATCTACAACTCAAATGTCAAGAGAAAATGGTTCCAGAGCCTGAGCCTATGACACAAGAATATATTTCTCATTGGGCCTCAATGTAGATAACGATTATAAGAATGATTGTAAAGATATAAGTAAAGTAAATCATAATAAAGGATACAAGTAAAATAAATGATGGGTAAATGATTGTACAAAAGGTAAGACACAATGGTCAACTAAATGAGAGTCTATGCAACCTAATATAATTAATGGAAAGCCTATGCAACCCCATATCTATACTAATTTATTCGATATAAGGAAAAACCTAAGTGAGGATGCACATAAACATCCACAAAACTATAAGCAAATAAGTAAAGGAAAAATTACATAGATATACATACTTATCTTGGGGTGGACCCGTCGATGCTTCAATCTCCTCCTTTGGCTCAAGTGACCAATTACATGATATGTTGTAGGTTGAATACCTAAAATGGTTGGATGAAGACTTAGATATCCATAGTTAAAAACTCTAAAAGACCTCTCCCATTGAGCTTTAATGACACCACAATCCAAGACATCTAAGATAAGATTTGAAACCCTCTAATTCTCCCAAATAATCCTTAGGGAAGAAATGCAAGCCCGAGCAGGATATATGAGTGTAATATATTCTTTTATGAATGAAATATGACCCCTATATATATGGATATAGTACCCAAAACTAACCTTAATTTTAGGCAGATGTTATCGACCAGGTCAATACAGTTGGAAGATATATCATATGGCACATTACGCTATTGGCCAGGTTGATAAATTGCAAATATCAAAAGACATAGTCGGAACTATATCGCCTTCACTGATACAATAAAAGAAAGACTTAATCAATAAAATGAATATATCAACTAGGCTGATACAATAAGATATAGACTATATAGTAAATCTAGATAGAAAGTAGATGGAAAAGTAAGAGGAAAAAAAGACTCGATGAAGGTTAGACTAATAGTAATGATGGTGTAACATAACAGTATGCAAACATCTCTTAAAAAGTATGATGAGTCAATCTCACCCCATTCTAGGAGCACCCTTTAAAGCATACACTCAATGGTAGAATTCACAACAAAATCCATCAATGCCTGGGGCTTTGTCTAAAGCCATGCCTACCACAACATTATGAAGTTCCTCAATGGAGAGGGACCTTTCACATGCCAATATTTGGATTGGGTTGATTTTACAAGGAGAAACATCAAGGCATTTATTGAAAGCAACATCCCTATCTTCAAAAGGGGGATCAACTTGAAAAAAAATGTAATGCTTAATAAATGCTTGCAGCATGTCTAGGAGACTAATGCTACAATCACCAACGTATTTGATACTCTTAATTTGCATAATATAATGACTAGCTCCTAGCTTGCTGAAAACCTCCTTTGAAACTTTGTCCTCAATCTTTAGCCAGTAAATGCGGGCTCCATAAGCTTGATGAAACTCTGTTAATTACATTTTTTACCTCAACTCAAAATCTTTATTTTTATAGAGTTCCATTCAAGGGGGATTGTTCAAGTTTATGAGAAATCTGATTGAACTCCCTTTTATAAGTAGAGTTGGCCCTTTTCCTAAACAAGGTTAATTATTTTTCAATCACCATAAGAAAAGTGGCACTGCACGAAATGGTTTCTTCCTACTGGTCAATCCAACCAGAAACACCAATGGGGTGTAACACATGGATTGAAACCCATTTAATGTGGGCAAGGGTTTGTTTATGCTATAGACTCAAGGTGTTGAGGTAAAACTAGTTATTGGAAATCTTCATTGACAGAGTCGACCATTCAGTGCAAATTTTAGTAGATTGGTGGTCAAAAGAAGAACATCTAAGAGCACACTAATTGACTTATCAAATCTTTGGTCAAAGGAGAAGAAATTATACTTAGATATAAAAGTTATGTCTAGTCTCTTGAGAACCCTTTCATTCCCTTAGCAAAATTTGGGCCAAGTGAACCAAAGGATGGGAGAGAGGATCTACGATGATTATTAGGGACAAATAACTCTAGTTTGTTACACATGTAAAACTAGGATTCTCGTTCACCATAACACCACCTCATGGACAATGTTCCTTCTTTATCTTTAGTGGATTCAACCATGTTAAATTCTTCATAAATTAATCAGTGGGTGATAGGAGTTGCTATTCTAGCCATCACCAAATAGTCATTTGTTCTATGACATTATTGGAGGCATAGAGATTCATGAGCCCAAGGGTATGTCCATATTATTGAACACCATCCAAAGTGCACAATTAGATGGGTCCACTCCCAGATCCATTAAAAATGAGGCAAGAATTGGCGTTATCATAGTGATGACTTTGCCATGTCCCATGCCATGGTAAAAAATGTAACATGAAGTGTCAGACTAGATGGTTTTAGCTACCATCTAGAGAGTAAAGTATTAATCTTGACCTCTTATAGATAAAAAATATGCAAATCTAATTTTTTTTATCACTGGCTTGGACCATGTCCTTATGGGTCGAATCAATTTAACCACAGACATTCCATGAATATACATTCATTGGAAACCGTCAAGATTAATGGTTTCGCCATCTTAGCCTTCAAGTGTTGTTAAATGGTTGGTAAAAAACCTATGTTATTTACCTTTGGCAAGAAATTTTGCAGGCACAATAGGTTGCCGCTCATTTTTCAAGGAATCTTCCTCATTTTTGCTAGGGGAATGTCTTCACAAACATTGCATGCTTGGAAATGAGGGGAAAGGGGTGTTTACATATACTTTATAGCCATGATAGGGGCCTTTTGTGATGAGGATTATTGTGTTTAGAAATATGAGAAATTGGGAGTTAAAGACTCATGTGTCTTGAAAATCACATTAGCAACCTTTAGAGTACTTGTCATGGCTGGGCTAGGGTTTGCTTTAGGAACTTGAGTAACTAAGGGTTGGAAAATTAGTTTTGGGTTGGCCACAATGGTAGTCATGGATGGCTTAGGGTTGGTGGTGTGTACCTTATTAATGTGCTTATTATGATTATTTCGATGACCCACCACTTTCCATCCATCATTATCTTCCATAGGGGGTCAAGTGGGTTCAATTATGGCTTTTGCCAGAGGATTCATGGCGGCCATGAGCGGACAATCCTTGATCTTGTGGTCCAAAGGTTGGCAATAGAAGCAAGTGTTGGGAAGGTTGGTATACATCACACATTAGATGGAGTGTTTCCCTCCAATGTGAATATCGATGGTCTCACAGAGGCCTTGTGCCAGGTCAATCTCAACATAGACACACCGTTGTAGTCTGACAACTTAAAATCTATCAATTTTGAAGTAGATGAACCAACCCAAAGGCTTAATGAATTGTTCCATAAATGGCTAAAAGGGCATAGGTAAGCCAAGGAACTCCACCCAACACAGGATCTTGAACTTTAATTTTTTAGAAACAACAAAGTCGTGGGTCATGTTGGCCAAATTTGGCCCACATACCAAGCTGTGCCTAGATGGATCAAATTGCTAATGGATGAGCGGATGAACAAACGTTCTGGATGGAATGAGTGGACCAAAGAAATCTTATAGTGCTCATAAAGCTTTTGAAACATTTTAAGTTTGCTTAAAGTGTATTTTGTCGAATTCCAAGGGACAGGTCTACAAAGAAAAGAAGAGGTTTTTGAGTAGGTTTCATGGTGAATCCAAGAATTTAGGGGTCATAAATGTAGCAACATTAGGCCTACATAGTGCTACAAACTCCATTAGAAAAGCTATGAACTCCATCAGAACATCTACGAACTCCATCAACATTTACAAAAGCATAAGGTGGAAGACTTCAGGTACTTTGCTTAATTTGGCTAGTAGGTTGTGAGTCATGAGAAATTTGAAGCAAGCCAAAGGGCACTTTTCTCAGTAAAGTATTCCACTTCAAAAATTTTGAAGGGCAATTCCAATTCTTCTGAAGGGCACTTTTGGAGCAAAAAGACCAAAACAAGAAGTCTGAAGGGTAAGTTCCTTTTGAGAAGTCCATTTCAGGGTTCTGATAGTCCATAACAGGTTTCTTGAAGGAATTTTGGAAGGTTCATTTGCAAAGCTGAAGATCATTTAAAAATAAATTCGAAGGGCACTTTTCATAGTGTCTAAGTACAAAAGGGGAAAGGTTTTAAAGAAATTCCTTCAAAAGGAATTCTTTCAAGAAAATTGTCCGGGACAATTTTCCCCAAGGAAATGATCTTTTTAAAAAGTCCAAAGGAAATGGTCCTTCAAAAAATTCTCAAAATAATTCTCCTAAGGCAAAGTGCCTCGAATGAAGTTGTCGAGAAGGGCTCGCGAAGGATGGCGCAAAGGTGAAGAATTGCTCGATGAGTTAAGAAAAGGACATGTGGTAGGTCCTCGGGGTTTTATGGGCATCGGTCCCTTTTTTAAGGTTTGCCTCACTTACCTTCTACGTAAATGGTGTAAAAGTCACAAAAGACCATGGTGTAAAATTCCCTAAGGGTCTGAATAGAAAAAGGGCCCGAAAAAGCAAAAGGGGCCTAAGGAAAGGGACGTAAGGCCATTTTTGACCATGAGAACAAGGTTTTGCAGGGTCTTCCTGAGGCTATTAAAGCTCATTCAAACACCACGAAGTGTTCTAGTTAATCCAAGCCCAAGTTTCAAGTCATGGGGCAGGTGGGTGATCAATGTAAAAATATGACCTCATCCTCGACAAGACAGGTCCTACACTGCTCAAAGGCATGGCTTCACTAGGGTCATAAAGATATGAGGATCTTGTCCTCATCATGAAGATAATTGAAAGATAGCGTGCAGATCAATTGAGAGATCTAGTGGTTAGAGAAAGTAGCTCAAACATTAAAGGCACTTTGGGAGCGTTCTTGTCTTCTAGCGTGTTGCCCAATCAATGGGAGAGCTCGGGATCATTGGGACAAACAAAGGTTCAATTGCCAAAATTCAGAACAGTGCCCTGATTGATCAAAGGGATGGCGAAACATTCATTGCAAAGGTGTGGTAGCTCATCTGTCAAGTCCCAAGTTTGCTCCCCTCCTTTTCTCTCTCCCCCTTTTTTCTCTATATATCCCTTTCTTCTCATTTGTAAAGGGTTCACAGTTTTTAGACTTTTTCATCTTTCTGGGAGATGGACATTCATTGAGATACTACAAAGTATGATCTGCTTGATTAGGCTCAACCATGTCAAGTCTATTGTAAGAACTACCTCTTGATGTAATAAGATGATTTCTTTGCCTATCTCTTGTCATTGATAAGTGCCTTAGTATGTTTGTCCTTGGTGGATTTGTGAAGGAGATTCTTCCTAGTCTATCAGCCTTCTGCTTGCCTCTTTAATGTATTTTCAAGCTCTTGTAGGTCTGGATTAGTGTTCTACCTGAACCTCTTCCAATGTGTTAACTTGATCTCGAGATTGTGTAAGCCATAGTTGTCTTATGACCGATCTAGTATGGGTTCAAGCATAGATGAGTGCCCATTTTAATTTGATGCATCGCCTAGTTAGCTTTCTTAGGAGCCCTTATCCCCTTTCTAACCCTTTTCCCTGTGAATCATTAGTTTAACATTAGTTTAGGTGAACATCAAAGAGGAAGCCGACCTACTCCAGAGGTTCAACCTCACTATAAGATACCCACAACCTGAGGTTGTCCCAACACTTGTAGCTAGGAGTGAGAGAGCCTGAGAAACTCTCCACAAAGGGTGAAATTATAGCCTACAATAGGTCCAAGGAGAAAATACTAATAGTGTGCTTCTAACATGGCATGGGCCATGTTTGTGTATGCTGGCACAGTGTTCAGGGTTTTCAAACCTAAGAAGGAAAAAGCCCTTGGTCAAGTTTTGCACCCCAATAAGCTTAATGCCTTAAGGCTGCCATTGCGCTTGTACCCAACTCTTTAACATGGATTCAATGGGGATACGTCTCACAAAGTAATCAATAAGGGTATGGGATTCCATCCATTGGCATGCTTTATCAAATTCAGATAAATTAAGCAAAACATCAAGAGGATTGTCTTGAGAAGGGGGTATATTATCTTGTGAAAGACCTTCGGTACAAACTTGCATTCTTTCTTCAACGCCATTATTGCTTCCACCAAAGTAAGTTGCATCTAACAATGCAATCTCTTGTGAGGAGCCCATTAAATACAAAAACAACTGCCCAAAATTGCCCAAAGTGAAGATTTCCAAGCTATATGTTATGAAAAGCTATTCAAAGCAATAGAAAAACTTGCAAATCTAAATAGAACAATAATGGCATGACAAATGAAAATCCCTGGGGCATGACCAAAATGGCCTCAATAAGAAGGTTTATAAAAAAAAACTCCGACTAAAAAAGTTAGTATAAGTTGTAGAAATTTAGTGCCATGGAAATGATCCCCTATTTAAAACATAATTCCCATTTGTATAACCTGTAAGGAGTTTTGGGCTTTAACTCAAAGTGATCACTTTCTCAATTTATTAGAATACATGTTACTCTTTCCTTTTAAGACACAATAAGTTTATTCAAAGTTAGAATAATGTGTGTTATCAACACAACCTTATATTTATGTTATGGAAGAGTTATTTTATCTCGATTCAAAACTCTAAAAAGTTTAGATTTTAGAGATTGGTTGGCATTCCCCTATATCATACATATTTTAGGTGTTTTCCATTGAAGATCATCTAACTGATTATGGAATTGGAACCTAGGTTGCTCCGACATAAATGTATCTATTTAACTGTCATATCCACTTAAGTTGGTATACTACAACCCTCAAAACTAAAAAGTAACAGTGCTAAAGATTAGAAATTTTAGATGTTGCATGACATCAAACATAATCCTCTAGACTAAGAACTTAAATCTTTTCCATTACAAAAGAAAATAAAATAAAAAACTATACAAAACAAAATAATATTTCTTAAATCACTTTTTAGTTACCATCATAAGCCAAGTGTTTCTAGGGGAGAAGTGTCAAAAATGGCAACCCTTAAGTTTGGGGGGTTTACACTACCACCGAGGTGTTTTTTAAGAACGTAAAAAATAATTTATGTTTAAATTTAATATTTTTAAATTTATATTTGTTGTTTCACAAGTTGAAATAAAGGAAAAGTCACAATTTAAATTAATTTAAATAAGAATTTTGATTTTTTTTTAAAGTGTTGTCCAATATTTGAATATAGTGTAATCATGTTGTACTAATTATTGAAATGATGACATGTAATGACATGATTGGTTATTGTGCAGTAAAAATTGGACAACTAATATGTAATAGCACAACAATTATTAGGAAGAAGAAAGTCAACTATTGAGTATTATGTATTCAAAACCAATTTTAACTACTAGAACACTCTCGTCTATCGACTCTTTTCCCTTATATATAATTTTCATGTTAAGATAATCGTGTATTTGACATTGTTTTTAATACTTACTCAAAAGGGTTTAGTGGAGAAAGAAACTAGTGATGGTTAATACCAAGACCAAGATCCCCTTAGGTTGAGTTGAGTAATTGCTTACTTTAGGATAGATGTCATTTTGAATGGGGGTGAAGGCGTTGATGGGGAATGGGGACAATGTATTCATTAACAATATATCCATTAGTACATAGCCCTTGGATTGTGTTTCTAATTTGTTATACCTTTAAAAGGTCATACACTTTCCATCATAATTTTTCAGACTCCCGCACTTTGATAATTATTCTCTTCTCATGCCCTTTTGTTTGGACCTGGATTGTGTTTCTTATTTGTTATACCTTTAAATGGTCATACACTTTCCATCATAATTTTTTAGACCCCTGCACTTCGATAACTATTCTCTTCTCATGCCCTTTTGTTTGACAATTTTCAAAATTTTGGGAGCCCCAAGGATTGGGCATTTTTCCTCCTTCATGTGAAGCCCTCTCAATGGCTTGTTTGCCCTCCCATGCAAGGCATGTGGTGGCTATGCATCTCATTCGTATTGTAACTCGGCCATACACAATGGTCCCTTGTATGTTTTGATCTCATGAGTTAACTCAAATGTGCCAATATAGATCACATTGTAACAAGGCAATTAATATGACATGTTGTGATTGATATTCCAAAAATGTAAGGCAGTGTTTGTATACAATTGTCTGATAGTTGTATACAAGGTGTGAATTCATTTCAATGATGTATGTTTGGTCATTCAATAGTATTTCATTAGCCCAAAATCTTCTTAAGCTAAAAAGTTGCATTTCAAGTTTTTTTTAGTGCAAAATAATTAAATAAAAAGTGCATGATCAAATTGAATTGAGCAAGCAACATTTTAAAATATCAACTAAAACACTTGGACAAATGGTTTCATCTCATACACTTTGTGATGAGAGAGTCTGTGGCATTTGGCTTGAAGTAAACTGCATAATCCTTGGTTTTCTTCTTTCAATTTGTGTGAGCATGCATGTTTTAGGTATAGAAATTAATAGGTAAATGGATGCCCATAATATAAACATAATGCTAACTTTTTATTGTTTTCTTTTATTGAAAAGCCTCAAGGGTTGATAGATTCCGCCAAAAACATCATCCCATCCGTTATGACCAATGCTCATAGCAAGAATGGAACCCTGGTGGAGACAAACATTTTCACCAATTCAACCAAGGCAACTTGATCCTTGGATGTGACTCAAGAAGGTCCACTAAATAGTTAATATTAAAGAGAATTAAATAGTCACATCATATTTCTGTACTAAAAACTCTTTGTAATTTAGATTTGTGTACATGTTCATGAGATAGAGTATTAAAACTTTCTATTCCAATGGTTTAAATGCATATACCTAAACTCTAAATTCAATTTTAAGGAATACAAAGAAAATCAAATTCTCTCTAAGTATGATTTGCGAGTTCTTAATTTCATTTGTTGTAGATTCAATTCAATTCAGCTCTTACTTTCAAATAGTATATAGGTTATTTTGAGATTTCAGATTCCAATCTTTACAAAAATCGTATTTTCAAAAGCAGATTTTTTTGGTTGTAATAGTTGAGGAACATAGCAGTGGAGTAGTGCTAGCCACATATTCAGGTTTCTATTTCCAAAAAATTATATCTCAGTATCAGAAATTCCCATTTCCATTTTGAGAACTTTGGTTTTGGGCTCATAACATTAATTTCCTCTGAGATTGGATAATATCGTCGACAAACCAAATTTTCTGATGAAACTCTTAGTAACATGGAATGTCATCAATAAAGTTTCACCAAAAAGGTAAAAATTTCAAGCTCACTAAATCATAGGAACAATAGAATTAAGAACCGATTTTCCAGAGAAATTTATTTGTTTGCACTCCTCAATCAACTGATAAGAGTTGTACCGCACCAGTCGGTGGGAAAAACAAGGATTTCAGTTTGGAAACAATTAATTTAGTGGTTCAAGTCTCCAAATTCTTTTAGATCAAGCACAATTCCAATAGATGTGGTCACTAGAGCCATCATCTTGGTTGCAAAATGGGGCAAAGATGACGACCTTGAATTCCCCAATGCCATTGCTTGTCTACGTAAATAAATTTTCATGGGCTACTGGCCAATTCGGGAGCATTTCCACCAAATCTATTACAAGTTTGTATAAAATTATCTAACATGAACATTTTGGTAGAGATTTCCACAAAATTATAGGGCTGAACAAAGCAAGGATAAGCTCCCATCACATACCTCCTCCTTCATTTGTGTCACTCCCTTTTATAATAATCAGAGTGCATCTCCACAAATCATTACGATATTGGCAACTAACTTGAATTTCAGTAGCAATTCGTGTAGATAAAATGCCTTCCCATCTATCACAATCAGAATTGAAGAATTACATTAACAAAAAGTTGTGTTGAATAAAGATGTACAGGGTTTGGACATACTCTCCATTCTAAGAAGAGAAGAATATTAGCCACTCTAAATTTCTGTCAAAATACTTATGTCTCCAAGTCTTCAATTCTCTTAGTTTTAGAATACTTGCAGAAGTATGATATCCTGAGAGTGACTTATGAGTTTTATAAATCAAGAACAGACAATATCCTAGAGAATGAAGTTCAAGGGAATATAGAGGATAACAATAATGGTGGATGTTCCAAAGCAGTAAAATGTTAAACTTTGGAAGGAGTTTAAAGTCAAAACCAATGCCATTAGTTGCCTCCCATCAGGGGAAGAGTATACTGGCATTGCTCGTACTGTTAAATCCAAAACCAGTATCATTAGTTGTCTCCAATTAGGGAAAACGTAGGTTAAAGTTAAAACCGGTACCATTAGTTGCCTCCAATTAGAAGAAAAGTATACTAGCATTGCTTGTACTGTTAAAGTCAAAACCAGTACCATTCATTTCTCCAACTAGGGGAAAAGTGTACTAGCATTGCTTGAAATAACTTCAATATTTTTGAGCTTTTTGAGAAGTTATTATAACACGAAGAAATGGATATGAAATTCAGAGTCCCCATCCTTTATCTTCGAGAAACTGAATAATAGGGCTAATGTAAGTAGCCACAGAGCGTCAAGTTTTGACATATAAGAAGGTATGTTCAGTCATTTCAGCATTAATGCACACCAAGCTCATGTGACTTTAGAGTTCCAATCAAAATCTGTCTTAAAATCCAGAAATGTTGCTAAGTTAATCATGCAATGATGAGGGTCAGCTCCTACTTCAATTTTACAAAATGTGCTCAAATTCTGAATATTAGATAGCTAATGATTTCACAGTCCATGTGTTAAGAGAGTGTTTCTGGAAAAACTGTGGTGATTTTTAGATCAACGTTTCGGACCACCTCCATGATCCATCATCTGCAAGAAAGCAAAATGAGTAAAAATTCCCTCGCCCTGCCCCTGCCCCTGCCCCTACCCCAACTGCATCCCCCCGCCGGTAACAGGGCTATGAGGATATCATGCTTTATAACTGTTATTTTAAATTTTACCTAATAATTGCCTGTAACCAGCCTGTTTAGTTGCCTTTTATCTGCAACCTTATAATACAATATCAAAGAATGGCTCTGCAGCTTTGAGCCTGTGTATACCAAAACATATGGTTAATACTTGACCTGTCAAAACTGTCAAACCTTGTAATGGTGACAGATAATTAAGAATGTCAGTAGCAGAGAGCTTATGGCAGAAGCTTAAGTTTGCTGGGCATCATCAATTGTCCAAACAAGAATTGTGGCGAGCTTAATTTTTGAGGTATTTTGGTGCCATCCTTAAACTTGCCAGTGATTTGCACTCCTCAAGACAGTTTTGCCGCGGCCCAGTCACCACAGAGAGAATTTGTCTTTGCAATTTTTGCAGCATTTTGTCTCTTCAAGAATTTGGCTACACTTTGTAACAACCTTGCCCAAATCTGCCGTGGGAAGAAATGCCAATAGATGAAAAGCTTGCATTGAATCTTACCAATAATCAGAGCAAGAACAAAGCCCGTCCTTGAAATGGTGAAAGCGACTATTATCTCTGACAACAATTTCTCTCAGGACGATTTTTGAAATAAGCTTGATGACAGAGTGACAGTTGCCACAAACACGAAGGTTCTTGATAATCTGCAGAGGTGTCCGTGGAGGTGTGCTAATAAGTCCAAAGGCAATGGCTAACTTTTCACTGTGGTGGCCAAGTAACTGTTCTTTCTGCTCCTCTTCCACATCATGGAGCACAGCATCTGTGTCTGGCACATACCCTGCAGCCTTCATCTGCACTTCCAATCTGTCCAAAGCTGCATAGATCTCCACTGTTTGTGGATGTGATTTGTCTCCAACAAGAAATCCATGTTTCATGTTCTTGACTTCAATCCAGCTACATCCTGGTTTCTTTTTTATCCCTTTATCGTTCATAACTGTTCTCACTCTTTCAACATCAGCCCACCTGCCTGTTTCAGCATAAATGTTTGAAAGAAGAACAAAAGCCCCAGTGTGATGTGGTTCCAACTCCAAAATCTTTTTGGCTGCACGTTCACCAAGCTCCATATATCCATGCCTTCTACAAGCACCAAGCAATGCTCCCCAAATTACCACATCAGGCTCAAATGGCATTTTGTTTATGAAATCTTCTGCATCATCTAAGCGTCCTGCCCTACCAAAGAGATCGACCATACAGGCATAGTGTTCTAGTCCTGGTACAATGCAATAATCTTGGCCCATGGAATTGAAATATTGCCATCCTTCATCCAGAAGGCCAGAATGTCTACATGCAGAGATAACACCAAGAAAAGTAACTCTATTTGGCTTCACTCCTATGTGTAGCATTTCTTCAAACAATTGAACAGCGTCTTTGCCAAACCCATGTTGGGCATACCCTGTAATCATTGCATTCCATGAAATTATATTTCTCTGTGGCATTTTTCGAAACACATGCAATGCATCACATATGCTGCCACATTTCGCATACATATCGACCAGAGAACTCCATACTATGACATCGAATTCTGATCCTGACTTAACGATGCCAAGATGAACAAGCTTACCCTGCTTGAGACCTGCACAATCAGCGCACGCACTTAGAACAGTGGAAAACGTGGCCTGATTTGGACGCGTACCCCTCCTCTGCATCTCAAAAAACAGTTCCAAGGCTTCTTCCCCGCACCCATTCTGAGTATACCCTGTAATCATTGCAGTCCATGAGACAACATTTCTTTCAGGCATTATGTCAAACAATTCACGAGCATTCTCTATATTTCCACTTTGAGCATACCCTGCAACCATTATGGTCCAAGTAAACACATTTCTTTCAGGCATTTTGTCAAACGTTTGTTGTGCATTATCAATCCTGTTGTTTTGCACATATCCAGAAATCATTGCATTCCACGTTACCACATTTCTGTTGGAGATTTTTTCGAACACTTGGCCAGCATCTTCCATATTTCCAAAACCCACATACATGCTAACAATCGAATTTCCCACGACGACATCTGAATCGAATCCTGCCTTAATCACTCGACACTGAACCTGCAATCCTTCAGCGCCGCAACATGCGCTGAACACACTAGTAAACGTGAACTCATTCGGCTCCATCCCAGCCCTCTGCATTCCGCAAAACAAGCCAAAAACATCTTCAACACTCTTCTCCTGCGCATACCCTGCAATTATTGCATTCCAAGACACCACGTCTCGTTGAGGCATTTCGTCAAACACTTTGCGCGCATCCTGCATCATCCCATTCTGCACATATCCTGCCACCATAGAACTCCAAGAGACCACATTTCGTTCAGGCATTTCGTCAAACAATTGGCGTGCATCGCTAATTCTTCCAGCATGAGCATATCCCGTGATCAAAACATTAAAAGACGCTATATTCCGGTCACGCATTTTGTCAAACAGTTGGCGCGCAAATCTCAAACTTCCACATTTTACATACATTATCACGAGCTTTGTTTGCGAAAACATGCCTGGATCAAATCCAGTTTTTATCATGTGGGTGTGAACCCTTTTTCCCTCTGCAAGAGATTTCTTAATAACGCATGTCTGCAGAAGGGATTTATATATATCTATGGTACCGACATGGTTGGCAAGATATAAACTATCCACAGCCTTCTTTAACTGTCCATTTTCACAAAGTAAAATCACATTTTGGCCAGCAACAAAAGAGTCTGCATTTGAATGTATTTGGCGTAGGTGCCTTTGGCTTAAAGGGGTAAATTTGAGGATCTTCTTCGCCAACATATTTGATCAAAGCACCAGGCATTTTAGTTCGTTTTCAGCTTTAAGCCGAAAGCAAAGATTTTTCTTAATTAATTTGTAGTAGTTGTTTTTTTGTGTGTTTTTTTTTCAAAAAAACCAAGTAACTTTACCAATGGGCTAATGAGTTTTCGACAATTACATAATATGCATGGAAAATTTTTGTCTATTATCAAATTAAGCATTATAAAATATAAATAATTATATTAAAGAATGTGTAATTGAATACACATTTAGAAGTAAGAGGAAATACGAGGCTATTAACTTTTTAGGCGTTTTCATCAAATGTCGCAATCTAAACATGTTTGCATAGATTTGAAACTTCATGGCTTGTTATAACTAAATCTAGGTTTGAGCAAAGGGTAATGCTAGGACAATCCTAGTAAATTGTCATGATTGTGTAGGCGATCTTGGTTAGGGCTCGTCACTTACACATATATTAATCAATGTTTCTCATCCATTTTTGCGTTGTCGTTTTCTTCACTAACTTTATGTGATTGGACTTCTGAGTATTTGGAATGTGTTGATCCTACAATACCTAAAATTGAGTATGGTTTGGTTTGGGGTGCGTATGTAGGATTATAGTTAGCCCTGCTTAATTGTTAGACGCTTTAAAATTGAACTTGAACAATCATGATGTAAGAATACATAACAAGATATGCCAAGCATATATATAATATGTGTTTCACGTGTTAGGTATGTGTCAAATGAATTGCCTCAAAATTATATTTATAGAAAATTGGCATGCATGACCAACTTCTAATGACTAGGAGAAAACCAAAAGAGTTGAATGGGTGCACCTAATTTTAAAGGGGACCTAAGCAAATGTGTCGTGACTGTATAGACATTCCTAACATGTATCAGGGTTGTACCAATGTTCCTACCATGGCACATGATAAGCCCAAGATGAAAGTGGAGGTTGCATGGGGATGTGTAGATAGAGGATTCAGGGCACCAGAGCCACCATAATAGTTCAACAATGTCAAATTTAGACCAATCACTCACACATAGACAAACGTGCATTAAAAATTAATATAATGTGAATAAGGCCAAGGGGCCATTTTTTAGTATTTGCATTTTGTCCCACTTTGAGGTATGTACAAACCACAAAGTAGGTGGTATGAGCACACACTTCAAAGTTTTACATATATAAAAGATACAAATGTTGTTGCCAATATGAGTTTTAGAACCTACAAAACCACACTTAACTTTCCTACACAAACACATGAGTGAATATAAAAATTAAATGATAAATACAAAGTTAGTTGTTAGTGAGGTGTCTCATTTATCTCCACTATGCAATGGAAACCACATGGATCCACCATACCGTTGAAGAATGTATAAGATGGAGCAGAATTGGAATCCTATGTGTTGTTATATGATCAGCCTCCACACAAAAAATAAATCTAAGGAATTTAAGTTGGAATATGTAGTCATCAAGTCACAAGCCTTCAATTCCACAAATGGGTCTCAACACTATCAAATTTGGCCCAAATTTTGACATGTAATTTGACTTACATCAAAATGTTGAAATTTTATTGAAGGACGTGAATATCTCCATTTTTGGGTGGTCATTCAGTTTGACGTCAACATTTTGACATTTTTGTGTGAATGTCAATATTTACATGTATGCATTTTTGACATCATGCTTTTCACAAGTAAAAATTTTGACGTTCATGAAAATGAAGATAACTTGGATGTGGAAATTTTGATGTCCCTGAAATTTGACTAATTATAGGACAGAGAAATTTTGATGTCCTAAAAAAATTAATTTTTTTTAAGCGCATATATTTTGGAGGGAGATTTTCAAAAGGAATTTTGTGTTGTTGCAAACAAAGGACTTTTTTGATACATTGTGTAAGAAGTATTAAAGTTCCAAAGTAGCAAATGGCATGTCAATTCAAAATTTTCATCTCATCAAAAGTGGATAGAAAATGTTAATGTGTCTTATTATCTTGATGACAAAGTTTTAGGAAGTTTCCAAAAAAACCTTTGTAGAGTTTGTAAAGGCATCAAAATGCAAAGGCAACATAATTTTAAAACATTATAGTAAAAATGGTCATATAGACGGATGCCCAAATATATATTGTCCTTTGGTAAAAATATTTGATACTAATAAAGATTGCCATATAAGGGTATGTACATCTATCTAAGCATAATATAGAGCATAAATTTGTCATATGTTGTAGTTGAAAATACCTTGATGAAAATTTTGATAGTCTACATAATGCAGGTCAACTATTTTACAAAATGTCTAAATGAAATGAGGGATTTAAGAAATTTACTTATGTTTTATGAATATACAAGGATCTTAGTAGTATGGCCTAATATGTTAGTCTTTAGCATTATGGAAAGGATTTTCCATAACATAATTCTTGATGGTTTCTGTTGATGCAGTGGATTGCACCTGGGGCAAGGAGGTTGAGCTCCTGCCTTCCACACGCAACAATGGAAACTCCCCTCTCGCCTGTGGGACCGGTGAAACTGGAGGGGAGAGTCTCTAGATAAGGGCTAGCTCCCTTTGATGCATCTGATTTGTTCCAATAAGTGCTAACATATATATATATATATATATATATATATATATATATATATATATATATATATATATATATATATAATGGGGGGGATGAAAAGGGAGAAAGATTGCAGGAAAACAAATCTACTCTAAAAGGGGTGATGCACCAAAATAAACCAACCTTCTCACATTCACACTTAAAATTAGACAAACACATACATACACTTCAGACTTGGCAGAAGGACCAGGTTGCAAGAAACTCGGCAGGGAGGCTCTAATGGAAAATACAAAAAATAGAGATTCACTAAGGCGCTGTGAAATGCACGTTGTAAGTAATTACTTCTATTTTTGCACTTCCAAATATAGCTCTCCTTGTCAGCTGCAGAAATGGCACCTTGTAGACAACAAATATGTTGGTGTCAAACCTGTGAAAGCATCAAAAAATAATGACTAAACACAAACCAACACTCGAGACATACACAGAGATATCTATCCAAGATAGAAGTAAAAAATGCATTTATTGATTCAGGTGAAATTTTTCCAGGGCTACGCCTTAAAAATGTGGAAGATAATTTCTCAAATGACAAGTCCTCAATATATAGAAGAAGAAAGAAGGCCTTTTTGCGCCCCTTTTACAAGTGACCCATGTGCCTTGCGAGCATTGGGAAGAGCAGGCTGCTTAAACTTAAATGATGTGTCAGCCTTGGCCTTGACTTCAGGCATTTCTTAACATGGCCGCACTGTTTCCTCATTAACCGAGGCTGCTCCTTGAAGGCACACAATTTGTATGCTCATAAATATGAAATGAAGAAAAAGGGTCACACAGTTGGCCGTTTGCACCTTCTAATGGTCAATTCGCAGGCATTATGTCATCTACTGGAGTAATTTCTTGAACCGACGCCTCCCTTCGCCACTTAGACTATATGTCTACTCTTACACTTGGCACTTTGTCTTTACCTTATCTTGTCTCTTCTGGCTCCTTCAGCCCTCGAGGCTATTTTGGGTGGGTTGTTGCATTACTTGGGCTCCTTTCATGGTTGGCACTTGGACATTTAAAAATCAATGACCTTTTTATTGGCTTAAAATTGACGTTTGTGCACCCGTCATTTCTTGTAAACCAACGACTAGTTTGACTTCTTAAAGTTGACGGCATCCGAGACATCACCATCCTTGGCAATTTCCTTCGGGCTTTTCTGCTTGTTGAATTGACCCTTTGAACCAATCGCGTTGAACCAAAGCATTGAATCGGTTCAACAATTCAACGCTGCGTGCCGAGCCAATTGGACCAAAGGCAGTTGAACCAATTGTTGCTTGAACCAAAATGGTTGAACCAATCCATTGAACTGTTCGATTGAACTAGTTTAATGGATCAATGCTGCACGCTGAACATGATTGAACTAAGCCTTTGAACTTTGCCAATGAACCAAGGCGTTGAACCCTTTGTTGAACTGAAGCGATGAACTTGAAGATTGAACCCAGGCTTAAAGTTGAAGCGATAGACTTGAAATGATGAGCCAAGGCCTAAAACAAGGTTGATTGAATTGTCGATTGAATTAAACCATTGAACCAGTTTGTTGAAATTTGCCGATTGAACTCTGCATTGAACTAGATGATTGAACCAAAGCCGAAGAACTTGAAGATTGAACCAAGCACCTACAGAGTCCGTAAAAACTCCTGGACTTGTGCAAAATCAAAAAAATGAATTGGCCTTAAACAACAGGGGAAGAAGGGGACCAATTTTTTGCCCTATTGGGCAAAAATGGTCAACAGTTTCAAGAGATTCATCATTATATTGCTCATCTATTTCAAAATCAAAATCATGATCACACATAGATCATATATTTTATTTCAAAGAAGATGCATCATTTATATTGGAAAAATCCATATTGTTAATTTAAAAAAATAAATATGTTAAAAAAATGCACAACCTATGATTTGAAATAAACACAATGTAATTAGGGTTTTGAAAGAAATGAAACAAGCACAATCACAAACCCTAAATAAAGTACAATAAGGAACAAAAAACAAATTACCCTAATGAGAAAGCTCAAAAAGGAATAATCGAAGGAAGCCCTAAAAGTTAGATCCAATATAGGCATAATTTAACCCTAGGAGGTGTGAGAGGGTATGAAAGCCTAAGTTTGAATGCAAGAAAACATGCACTCAACAAAATGTTTTATCAATAAAGGGGTTTAAGGTCAAGAAACACTACACTAAACCAAAAAAATAAGATACAAGTACAACTTGATCTAAATAAAATAAAAGGATAGTAAATACATATATGACTTGTTCAAAAATAGGGTTTTAATATGCTTGAAACTTGACAAAGGAGGTTTGTAGAGAAACATTTTGGCAATGACTAAAAATGATGAAAAAAAGTTATGACGAAGTTCATAATAAAACCTAGAAAAGTTACAATGATCTGCATAAAATGACCACTTTCGACCTAGTTTGATACCGACAAACCACTTTCAAAATAATTCAATAATAAATTATTTAGTTTGAAAATGGCAGATGATGTTAGATCAATCTAAAACTTTGTTGATGTGTTCGTTAGCTCTTGATTATTAGAATCATCTCTCATATTGTTGATTTGATGTGCACAATTTTCAAAATTGATTCTCCTTACTCTAAACCTTAATCCACTCCAAGAGACCTTGCAAGAGAGTACACAAGTGGGGTCTACCTTAGTCATAACCATGTTCCTAGAAAGTTTGGAAATCAACACTCATGTATTCTAGTAAGAAATCCAATGTGTACGAAGATCCCAACCTTTATCCCTATATATGAGGTGCAACCAAGTAGTTGATTTTATATGATCTTTCACTAATCCTCAATTTGATATAAGTATGTAGATATAACGCTTTTTTAAATAGTGATGTAGTAAAAATAAGAGTGTAGATCCTTAGGTGTGATATCTAGAAATAAGATCCTTATTTTGTCTTTGATTCTCTAAATGCATCAATATGTTTATGTATATATAGACTTATTTAATTCAAAACCAACCTTATGTTCATGCAAGAGGACTTATAATAATCATAAAAACTTAACCAAATATGGCCAAAATAATTGGAACATAAACAGGGACTGAAGGGGCCCACAAACAAAATGACTAGTATCAAATTAGTTTGATGTTGATCAAACTAGTATCAAACCAATTCTATATTGGCCAAAATATCCAAATAGTAATAATCTAAAATAGAGAGTGAAGATGGATCTAAAGTCTCAAAAAACATATAGGAAATTAAAAACAAGAAGAATAAGAACAAAACATGGCTGCCTAGGGAAGAATATAGAGTTGCAAAGAAAAAAAATATCTCAAGTGTCGTAAATATAATAAAAAACACCAATAAGAACCTAATTTAAACTAATAATCTATGTGAAAAATAACATGACTAATAACATAGAAAATACTAGGCTTGTACTAGAATTTGGGGTCTACATAATGTCCCACTTTTGTGTGTGTGTGTACGTAAAATTAAAACAAAAAAGTGCATTTGGGAGGGCTTGTTAAAGAATTTATGGTTAAAACTTGTAAGTTATGCTTAAAGATAAAACCAAATGTGATAATGATTTGAAATTCAAAAGGAGGAGAAATATTACCTTATCAATAGAGTTCAACTTATGCAACCTACAAAATTGAAAAACTTTGTCTTTTGACTACCATTGAGGGTCTACAAAAGAGATTTAATACTTATGTGTTTAATTTGTGAATCTTTGGTGTATCTACAAGTAATAAAATAATTTTCAAGTAAATCAATGTCTATATAAATTAATAACAAATAAACTAATAAAATAAGTGAGTAAAATTAAAGAGTATGAATTAATATACCTAGTGGTATACTAAATGTATTGTCATCTCTATTGAATATTTAAATGTGTGTAAGGTGACTTGTACTATATGGTGTGTAAATTATGCCTTGAAACTCTCTATGGTACACCTCTCGAACATAAAAATAAGAAATCATTATGTGTCTTGTTGATTACCTCTAATTATGCGGGTTAAATATCTTGTAACTCAGGTGTCTAAATCATCATGTATCTAAAGTGAAAAAATCAAATCATATGCACCACTTTCTAGGTGTGGAATAACCTTCATATTAAGAACGAGGAATTTGACATAGATGGGAGGTTAGTCTTGTGTTAGTTTCATAAAATAAATGAAATGAACATACTAAATTCCTAACACCTCTAGCCTAAAAACTAAGGAGAGTTTAGGTAACAAAAACTGAATGAAAGCACAACAAAAACTTAAAAGAAACAAGTCTTTTACCTTCCTTGGGAGCTCCAAATGGCTTTATTTAATGGGTTGCTCGGCTTGTGCATCAAGAAGTCTTTGAAAATGTACATTGCTTGAATCCTTATCTTCTTGGCACTTTGGATTTTATTACATGTCTTAATATTTGGGTATGATAACACTACTCGTGTGAGTCTTATGGAGAAAAATCTTGCTAACTCTACAATATCTAAGCTTTTTTTTATGACAGGGTATGGCTTTGTATTTATAACCTTACGAATTAACTCTCATCCAAGTTGAGCCAAGGTCGAGTTTAGGCTTGGAATAGGTTGAAACTAACCTTTGGTGAGTTAAAACTAACTTTAATTAAGTTAATAGTTGTCAAGTAATTATAATTTACAATTACTAGACATGGCTCTCAAACTAAATATTTTAGGATATTTTCAAAAAGCTTGATAATTCATAAAGGCAATGATGAAAGGCTTTTGATATTTTGATTTTTGGAATTTTCATTTTTAGATATTCATTAATTTCAAATGGATAATTCAATTAGACATTTAATCTTGTTTAATTTATTAATTAATTTTGATTAACTTTTTAGCTCTTTCAAGATTTGGTTAAGTGCTTCATTCAATAGGTCCGTAGGCCAAATTGACAATTGTTATGCTGCAAGGTGATTAGGGATAAATCTGTGAGAGGTTATTGTTGAATATGGGCTAGTATACTAAATATGGATGCCTCAGCATGATTCTGAGCCTTGATGAATGATGCACAAATAAATTTGGGACGTTAAGTGATTCTTATGCATAATTTGCAATGGTTGGTAGGAATTGGTTTGAAGTCTGATCAGAAGCTAGTTGTGGCCAATTTTATGTGTCTACACATATCACTCATCATGCAAAAGAAATGGATTATGCATGTCATATGTACCATAGAAAATCATAAAATAAATAATGGTGTATATTTATAAGATGGTATCATCACTTAAGCACATTTACAACACATTTTGGTATATCATCATAGAAATATATTATGATTAAAGCACATAAATTGTTGGAACAAATAATGTTTAAGTGAGCTATTTACCTTTAATGTTATTAAATGGTTAATAAATAAAATAAATGCATTTAATTTATTAACATAAGGTAATATCATGTAAATAAATTAAATAGATTTTACCATTAGTTTCACAAGAAATAATGGACCTATTGGTTACAACAATCAGCTCTCCTCCAATATATTATAAATAGGCTTTTACCTCTATTATTATTGATTCAAATGAACTTCATTGAATTGCGAAAACATATATATTTGCGTGTGGCAAATATTCACAAAGGTTTTGTGAATAAATTTTATTATAAAAGATAAATGAGAAGAGAATGATTGTATTAGAGTTTTATGTTTCTCAATTATATGAATATCAATTATTATGGGTTTTTTACCTTTTGATATTTTTTCACCTAAATCTTTGTATCAACATTGATCTGTGTTTAGTCCATTATGTTTTTCTATTAATTACTCTTCTAGATCTTGTGCATTGGATTTTTTATTTTATCATGGAATCAGAGCCTAAGGGAGTTTGAATGATTGGCAAGCCCATTGATATTAGAAGATCTTGCTTCAAATACCCTATATTCAAATTGGTGAAGTTTTTTTATCAGTTTTGTTTAATTTTTTACACCACTTTTACGCTATTTTTTGGCATATGTGAACTATAAATAAGTAAAAAACCATTATTTTTTAGAAAAACTTAGTTCTAGTCATGCCAAAAGCTTAGTTTGGCCATTTCAAGGTAATTTGAAGCTTTACATGGCTGATTTGGCCTCCTATAACCTATATGTTGGGGGATCAATCCAACAATAGATTACAATTGTGAAAGCAATAAATGCGGAATTAAACCAAATTGACAAGTAATTAGAATGATAATAGCAAGAACAAGAGATACAAGAAAACACCCTGAAAACTTGTATTAACAAACTCTTTACAAAAGGAATACAATTGAAGAAAGCTTCTTTCTTCCACACCTCTCCTAGGTGTATAGATCTCTCACTAGATCTCTATTCCTCAAGAGCTCTCTCTCTCAAGAACAATCAACTCCAACAAGCCTGGATTGATTCAATTCTGTACTGTTCTTCTCTTACAATGAATTACAATAATTCACCCAACTACAATAATCTACTACAAAACTACAATAAGCTAGAAAGATCTAATTCTACATATAGAATTACAAGACTTGAGCATGTACAACCAACAAGCAGTTAAGCCACTTGAACAAGGGCTCTAAAAATAGTAATGCCAATAATAGAGATGCGAGCTTGAGTCTTTAACTCAAACTTATCATGCAAACACTCGCTTCTGTCCATGGAAATAGCTTTCTGGACACGCAGGTAACTGACGTCGGTTCCTGCTGCTCATTTGTGACCGCCGTCGGCTGACCTTCTGTCGACGTCGGCACCCCTGCAACTGCGTGTGACCGATGTCAGTTGCTCCTGACCGACGTCGGTGTCTGTGTAGACCTGAACCTGATAATGAATGCTCCTTGGTGAAGTTTTTAGCTCCACACCCTAACAATCTCCCACTTGGAGATAAACAGCTGCACCAGTACCTGTACAGCAACATCTTCTAGCTCCTCCATCTTCAACTGAATCATGAAGACCAATAGAAGTTGAATGAAGATTCAACTTCTCCTTTGTAACCGGCTTCGTTAGCATATCAGCAGGATTCCTATCTGTATGGATCTTCTCCAGCTTCAACTCACCATCTTCCAATACCTGTCGTATGAAGTGATACCTTAGTTGTATGTGCTTTGTTCTTGAATGAAAGGCTGAATTCTTAGCCAAATGGATTGCACTCTGACTGTCACTATACATTCTGAAACTCTCATGCTCCCTACCAAGCTCATCCATGAACTGTGTCATCCATATCATCTCCTTGCTAGCTTCTGTGGCTGCAATATACTCTGCTTCTATAGTTGACAAGGCAACAACCTTCTGCAACTTAGATATCCAGCTAACCGCCGTTCCACCTACAGTAAAAACATAACCTGTAGTGCTCTTCCTGCCATCCAAATCACCTTCCATATCTGAATCTACATAACCATGTAGAGAAGTACCTGAACCTCCATAGCATAAGTGCCTACTGCTGGTTCCTCTCAGATATCTAAGGATCCACTGAACTGCTTTCCAATGTTCCTTACCTGGATTGGCCATATACTTACCACTCCCACTGCTTGGGCAATATTTGGTCTAGTACACACCATTGCATACATCAAACTCCCTACTGCGGAAGAATATGGAACCTTACTCATGTACTCTACCTCATCATATGAATTAGGACATTGTTCTTTACTCAACTTAAAATGTCCAGCCAAAGGTGTGCTTACTGGTTTAGCATCCTGCATATTGAACCGTTTCAACACCTTATCCACATAATCTTCTTGAGACAATATCAACCTGTGATTTTTCCTATCTCTCTTAATGCTCATGCCAAGGATTTTCTTTGCTGCTCCCAAATCCTTCATAGCAAACGTTTGAGCTAATTTCACCTTAAGCTCTGAGATATCCTGCATGTGAGATCCTGCAACCAGCATGTCATCTACATAAAACAATAGAATAATATATCTACCATTATCAAATCTCTTGAAATACACACAATGGTCTGATTGACACCTACTGTAGCCATGCTCAGTCATAAACCTGTCAAATTTTAAGTACCATTGCCTGGGAGCTTGCTTGAGGCCATACAAGCTTTTCTTCAATCTGCACACAAACTTCTCCTTACCCTTGACCTCAAATCCTTTTGGCTGTTCCATATAAATTTCCTCATCCAAATCTCCATGAAGAAACCCTGTCTTAACATCTAGCTGCTCAAGATGTAAATCCTCAAAAGCAACCAAAGACAATACAACCCTTATAGAAGTCATTTTAACAATAGGAGAAAAAATCTCACCAAAGTCGATACCTGGCTTTTGTGCAAATCCTTTCACTACTAATCTGGCCTTATATCTCATCTGCCCATTCTCACCTTCCTTCAACCTGTAGGTCCATTTGTTCTTAAGTTTTCTCTTACCAGCTGGCAATTCAACCAAATCCCATGTTTGGTTCTCTCTTAAGGACTCCAACTCCTCAACCATGCCACGCTCCCACTCACTCTTGGACTCCACCTGTATTGCTTCTTCAAAACTCTCTAGTTTTCCACCATCGGTTAGCAATAAATAATATAAAGAAGGAGAATATCTAATTGGAGGCTTACTCACCCTTTCTGACCTCCTGATGGGTGTTTGAGACTCGTCTACAACACGCTATCCACCCAAATTCTCTGACAGTGACCGACCTCGGTCACCTGTAGACCTGTTACTGATCGATGTCGGTTCTGCCTGACTGACCTCGGTACCTGTGTGGCCGACGTCGGTCTCTGTATGGCCGACACCGATTTCTGTCCTGTCGATGCCGGTTCCTAACCTGCCGATGTCAGTCTCTGTGTTTTCCTACAAGTGATTATTTCTTTTTCCCGCGAGCTCATTTTGGACTTTCACCTCATCTAATTCACCATTGCTCTGCTCAGATTGATTCAACTTCCTTAGCTGATCACAATACATCACCCTTTCGTTGAAAACAACATCACGGCTCCTGATTACCTTGTTAGTTTCTAGATTCTACAATCTGTAACCAAAATCATCTGAGCCATAGCCAATAAACGTGCATCTCATAGACTTAGCATCGAGCTTCTTTCTATTTTCTTTATCTATATGCACAAAGGCTTCACAACCAAAAACTTTGAGATATGAGAGATCAACCTTTTTACCTGTCCATGCCTCTTCTGGAATACCACCATCCAGAGCTGTAGAGGGTCCTCTGTTAATCAGGTATACTACAGTGTCAACAGCTTGTGCCCAAAACTGTAAGGGCAAAATGGCATGCAATCTCATACATCTTGCACACTCCATTATTGTCCTGTTCATCCTTTCAGCAATACCATTCTGCTGAAGTGTCCTTGGAACCATCCTTTGCCTACGGATTCCATGCATGTAACAATAATCTCTGAACTTATGACTGCAGAACTCACCGCCATTGTCTGATCTCAGGCACTTTAATCTTTTACCTGTTTCATTCTCAACCATAGCTTTCCAATTCTTAAAAGTATCAAAAACATCAGATTTTCTTCTAATACAATAGATCCATACCTTCCTTGTGGCATCATCTATGAAAGATACATAGTACTGTGATCCTCCAATGGAAGCAACCTGAGCCGGTCCCCACACGTCTGTGTGAACAAGCTCCAACTTGTGCCTCTTCTTAGTAGACCCAATTTTGAGAAAACTAACCCTTTTCTATTTTCCAAATACACAATGCTCACAAAACTCTAGATCTATGCCTTTTAAATCTGAAAGCATACCTTTGGACTTAAGAATTGACATCCCCTTCTCACTCATGTGGCCAAGCCTTGAGTGCCACAATTTAGCATCCACATCTGAAGTAGATAATACAGAAGGAGATTTGTTAGTAACACAATTACACAAATAGAGAGTACCTTCTCTCTTACCTCTGGCCATAACAAGTGCCCCCTTGGTCACCTTCCAAGATTCTACTGTGAGAGTTACTGTACAACCCTCATCCCCTAACTTTTCTGCAGAAATCAAATTTCTCTTCAAGCTAGGAACATGCATCACATCTCTCAACACCCATGTGTTGCTATTCTGCATCTTCAGCTGCACTTTACCTTTGCCAATTATTTTATAGGGCTCATCATCCCCTAGATACACTATTCCAAAATCTCCATGGATATAGTCACTGAAATATTCCCTGATAGGAGTAGCATGAAAAGATGCACCAGAATCTAATACCCAAGATTCTATATTATTATGCAGAGAGAAAATTAAAGCATCTTGTGCAATACCTGCAATCTTGGCTTCTTCCTTTCCTTCATGCTGGTTGTCCTCCTTAGGCTTTGACCAACAATCTCTGCTTATGTGCCCCATCTTTCCACAATTTCAGCATTGTGGCTTCTTGCCATTCCTGGATTTAGATCTGCCTTTCCCCTTTGACTTGGATCTTGATCTACCTTTCTTGCTCTTCTCTTTCTGCCTTCCCCTGCTCTCAAAACGTAAAGCGTTCCCAGATGCCTCTTCTATGCTTTTCCTGCGTATTTCCTCATTCAAGATAACACTAACAACATCCTCTACTTTCAAAATATTTGATGCAGATGCAGTATTACTTACTGCCATTACTAAGCCATGCCAGCTTTCAGGCAAAGAACATAATATCAAAAGAGCTTTTATTACATCATCAAACACTATATTCACTGAACTTAACTGATTCACAATACCATTGAAATCATTCAGATGAGTAGAAACAGATCCACCTTCATTCATATGCAAATTAAATAACTGCTTCATAAGATATACCTTATTGGAAGCTGAGGGTTTTTTATACAAATTTGCTAACGTAGTCATCAACTCTACCGTGGACTTTGCCTGTGATAAATTAGATATCACAGTGGATGCTAGACTCAGTCTTATAGACCCCAGAGCCTTTCTGTCAAGAACTTCTCATTCTTCATTCTCCATGTCTTTGGGCTTCTTTGCAACCCCACCTAATGGTAAGTAGAGATCCTTTTGATACAGATAATCCTCTATCTGCATTCTCTAGTGTTGGTAATTTTTGCCATTGAACTTTTCCATTCTCAATTTACTTTCATCTGCCATTGCTTCTCCCACTCAAACAGAAATCCCTGTAAGAACCTGTAATCAATACACACCACACAGATCTGAACCGCCTGTTAGTGAACCTGAACTTTGATACCAATTATCAAGCTCTGAACCTGTAACCAAGGCTCTAATACCACTTGTTGGGGGATCAATCCAACAATAGATTACAATTGTGAAAGCAATAAACGCGGAATTAAACCAGATTGACAAGTAATTAGAATGATAATAGCAAGAATAAGAGATACAAGAAAACACCCTAAAAACTTGTATTAACAAACTCTTTACAAAAGGAATACAATTGAAGAAAGCTTCTTTCTTCCACACCTCTCCTAGGTGTATAGATCTCTCACTAGAGCTCTATTCCTCAAGAGCTCTCTCTCTCAAGAACAATCAACTCCAACAAGCCTGGATTGATTCAATTCTGTACTGTTCTTCTCTTACAATGAATTACAATAATTCACCCAACTACAATAATCTACTACAAAACTACAATAAGCTAGGAAGATCTAATTCTACATATAGAATTAGAAGACTTGAGCATGTACAACCAACAAGCAGTTAAGCCACTTGAACAAGGGCTCTAAAAATAGTAATGCCAATAATAGAGACGCGAGCTTGAGTCTTTAACTCAAACTTATCATGCAAACACTCGCTTCTGTCCACGAAAATAGCTTTCTGGACACGCAGGTAACCGACGTCGGTTCCTGCTGCTCGTTTGTGACCGCCGTCGGCCGACCTTCTGCCGACGTCGGTCGCTCCTGACCGACGCCGGTGTCTGTGTAGACCCGAACTTGATAATGAATGCTCCTTGGTGAAGTTTTTAGCTCCACACCCTAACACTATAGAAGCTTCATTGATGCCTCTTTCATGTCGCTCTTCTACTTGTATGGCCCTATGGTATTGGAAAAATTAAAAAATAAAAATTTTGGCATGAAATGTTCGTTCTGAGGGGTCTAACTTCTTAGTTTTGAGGATTGAAGGCTCCTCGCAAGGTTTCAGGGCCTGAAGCAACTTGGGTGACATTTTTCAGCCTATGTGATTGAAATATGTCATTTTTTGCTTTAAATATTAAATTTTGAAGCTTGTTTTGGCTTTAAATATTAAATATTAAATTTTGAAGCTTGTTTTGGATTGTTTTTGCTTTACCAACTAGGTAATTGGTAAAGTTTCACTTCATTCTGAAGCCTGTACAATCTGTTATGAAAATTTATTCACCTAAAGGTGTGTCATTCTTTTCCAAGAAGCTTTCAAATGTTAGTGCTAAAATTTGGATGTATTAAATAAACTATTTATTAAAAACTAAAATTCCACAAACGAAAACCTAGGCCTCACCTTTTATGCATCCATTTTTTACCAAAAGTAAAAAATCTAAAAGTTTTTTTAAAAAATTAAAATTTACGTGCTATATATGAAATTATATATATTTTTATTTAAAAATTAAAAAAATATGGTTAATATATTAATTAGTGCATATAAATTTTCAATAAAGCTTGTAGGTTGGTGGTTGCAATTTTGCTAAAAGTTTGTCATTTGGGAGTTATAGTAATCAAAACCCTCAAAATAAACTCTTTATTTTTCAATTCAGTCAATTTTAATTTAATTTAAATTCTTTTTTTATTTATGTGCCAACTTCTCACACATTCAAAACCCTAGTTGATCTGTCGACCTTGTTTCGATATTCAATATATTGAATGTTTTATCAAACATAGACATGTAATCACTTGATTCCTAGGTTTTGGCACCTTTTGCACACATCTACATGGTCTATTTTGTGTTTTAAAATTTCATATTATCAATTTTACTACTTTTTAAATAATAGTGTCTAGGTGGTTGTTCTAAGTGTGACTCTTTCAACCCCTGATTTAGTGCAATTCTATTTCATTTTTTTGCATTTTTTGACATCCAAATTATGAAATTAATCATATTTGCATGTGTATTTCACTTTATTTAGAAAATAGTTCAAAAAAATCATTAAAAGGGTTATTTTTTAAAATTGTTCTTACATTAGTGTATTCTTTATGACACTTGTGACACCTTATTTTATCATAATATTTTGCAAATTTATTAATTATTTGGCATTACTTTGAACATTTTTTGTGTATTTACACTTTAAATTTGTTTAATATCAAATAAAATTAAAATATCACATTAAAAAGGGCTCTTTTTAAGTATTTAGTTACTATCCTATGGATTTGCCTCATTTTTATTTACATATATCCCAAATACTTAATGAAAATAACTATAATATATGAAAAATTCATGTTAAAGTTGACTTTATGGCTTGAAAGTTGTGGGATATTATCATTGAGACTGAAAAATTCCCTTCTAGATAACATGTGACCCCTGAGCTTACCAATACATTTCAACATAAATCGCAAAAAAATATGTCTATTATCTTGCAGAGTGTTAATGATGAATTCCTTCTCCATATTGATAATCAGGAGTTTCTTAGAGATATTTTTAAACTCTTTGAATCCATACATGAGGGTACTCACCTCTCAAAAATTATTAAGTTAATCTTTGATTTGCTAACTACACCTATGAAATGTGATACAAAGGTTGTGAAATTTCTTATTAAAATCAAGAACATTAAAGCTCAATTAGATGGTTTTAACTATAATTTAATTCAAAATCAACTAATTTATATTATCTTTTAATTAAATATTCATGAAAAGTTTATAAATTTCATTTCGATTTTGAATTCTAAATATTAAACTAAGTAAGATATTTTTGAACTTACCACTTTGTATGCTCTCCTAAATCAAGAAGAGCAAGTTATGACCAATTTTGATTCTAAATAGAATACCACACAATCACTTCTCTCCTTAAATATTGTTTCTGATAACAATATGAACAAAAAATCTAACCTTAATTTTATTCAAACTCAAATAGAAATAAGAAATTCGGTAATAAGAATCATAAACCTAAATTTAATGGAAATTGAAAGTTATGATTAAGTTTAGTCATAGAAAATAAATCTGTTATAAAAATAAAGACAGATAATAATAAAACTTCTAAAAATAACAATGAGAAGAAATCTAATCAAAATAAGTAGAAGAATCAAAACCCTAATCATAATAACAATTAAGATTCAAATGTTATTGCTTTATATACTACTTTGCTTCAAATGAAAATGAGTGGATTTTAATTAATGATACATCATACTTATGACTTGATTGTATAATATTTTATGTGATTATAGAAATATCTCTAAAAATATTTACTTAGGAGATAATTCTTTCTTAGAAGCAACTAAATAGGGAAAAATTAAAATTTTAAATGTTGTTATAAATAAGTTTTCTATGTACCTAAGCTTCAAAATAACTTGTTGTCTTATTCACAACTTATTAATGATAATTTTATTGTAACATTGCTTAAAGATAGTTGATCCATTAGAAAACAATCTAGATATTTGATTGTCGAAGGTGTTCAAATGAATGATTTTACATTTTTTGTCCTCCTTCTGCACGTTTTCTTTCATCACATAGTAAGAATACTTCTCAAATATGGTATGAAAGATTAAGATATGTCTGCAATTGTTGTTAGACTTCCCTCTATCCTCTCTCATCATGAAACTTATGAGGTTGCTTATGTGGTAAGTAACATATTAACCTATTTTATAAGAATCATGATGTGAATTCCTCACATCCCTTAAAATTGATTCATATTGATGTTGTAGGACCTCTTAAAGTTGTATTTCTTAGTGGTTCTTTATATATTATTAATTCTACACTAGAATGATTTAGTCATATTTCATTAAAAATAAATTTGATGTGTTGTCTAAATTCAAAGAATTTAAAACTATTGTTGAAAGTGTATATAATTTTTTTATTAAAAGATTAAGAACTGATAATGATAGTGAATATATTAGTAAATAGTTTGATTCTTTTTCTATTAGTTACGATATTCAAATAGAATAAATAACTCCCTATGCCATTTAATAAAATAGTATTGCTGAAAGAAAAAATCACACCATTATTGAGATGGCTAGAACAATGTTACATTCTACAAATGTTTCTCCTAGTTCTTATGGGTCGAATCCATGAATATTGTCATGCATATCTTGAATAAAATCCATGCTTAATATTTGCATTTTTCTACATAAAAATACATGTATGCTCATGACATTTCATTTTCTTTGATAAAATTATTTTGTTGCCACTGTAAAGATACTAACTATATTGATAGTGTCTCATCTACATTGTATTTGTTAGTAAAATTGTTTAAATTGATTCTTGAATAATACTTATTTCAATTATGTTGTAATATATATATATATATATATATATATATATATATATATATATATATATATATATATATATATATATATATATATATATATATATGATAAATCAAATAAGATATATAAATATTATGGTTATTTTTAATTCATATGAAGTTAGCATTGAAATAAATTATATGCATAACACCATATTTAATTTGAGAAGATAATCATGTTTTGTTATTGCATTTGGTATGAAAATCATGATCAGTAAGTTTTTATATTTTGTGTTTCAATAGCTTATATATTCTAATTTGATTATATATGTTAACATCTTTATATGCTTCATTTGATAATAAGATATGTTATGAAATACAAAGTGTAAATAGAGTTTGTATTATTATCTTTTAATCATTTACTTTACTAAGCATTCTATTCATATATCTTTGAAATTATTTGTTTCAATCTCATATTTGTTTTATTGGATGATTGTATATCATGCTAAAATTATCTATATTTGATTTATAAGAGGTTATACCTCACTCTTTTGTTGAATCACATTAAACTTGCAAAGTTTTGATAAGACTCAAATTATAAAATGAGTTATTGTTAATAAGATATCTAATGTTTGGATGAACATAGTGTCATATTATTAATAAATTATTATATGTGCATTGCATGACATTTGGGGACACTCATCTTGTTAATATTGGAGATATCCAATAATTAATTACATACAATAATTTATACTTTTTAACTAAGCTTTGTAAGAAAAGTAGTGAACTTGTTCACTTAAAATATATCTTGATTATTTTAAATGTGTTTTACTATATAAAAACATATGCCATATTTTTATGTATTTGGATATTGTGATGCTAACCATACTATGTTATCATGAATCTATTTTTGGATATACGTTTAAGTTTTGTGTAAATGCACAACACCAACTATTTAAGTATATTCAAGTTCATGTACATTTTATCCAAGAAAAAGTCTTCAATAGTGATATTAATCTATAGTTTTGTCCTATGGATGAACAAGTCACATATATCTTCATAAAACCACTTGGTGCTACAAGTTTTGTCATTTTTGTGCAATGTTGGGCTTCTTAGAGTTTCCATTGAGGGGGAGTATGCATGATTTTTTCACTTCCTAATGGTCATATGTTCCTTCTTCTTCTCATTATAAAACTTTGTTCATGTGGAAGTTATGTGATTGTAAACTTTGTGTGAAGTTTTAATTTTGTATCCCAATACATAAAAACATAATTTGTAATGGAGGTTCTTATATTATAAAATACTCCAAATATGCTTAGTTGATTATTCATGAGAAACTATGAGATGTAATCTCATGATCATGGTAGCCTAAACTTACTTTTAAGTAGTTTATGAATTGTAATTTATTTTGTTTCAAAACGGTATGTTTGGCATGATGAAGGTTTTTAAATACTTCAAATTTTGCACATAATATAATTCCTTTATTAAGGTGACTATAGCTTATATCCCAACTTAATATGAAGGTGAGTGTTGAAACAAATAATGCTTAAGTGAGATATTTACCCTTAACTTTATTAAAAAGTTAATAAATAAAATAAATGTACTTAATTTATTAACATGATGTAATCTCATTTAAATAAATTAAATTGATTTTACCATTTTTTTCATGGGAAAGGATGGAACTATTGGTTACAATGGTCACCTCTAAAATATATTATAAATAAGGTTTTATTACTATTGTTATTCATTCAAATGAACTTAGATGAATTTTGAAAACATTAATACTTGCATTTGGTAAATATTTTCAAAGGTTTTATGAACAAATTTTGTTATAGAGGAGAAGTGAGAAGAGAAGGATTGTTTTGGAGTTCTATGTTTCTCAATTATATGAATATCAACTATTGTGGATTTTTTCACCTTTCAAGATTTTACCACCTAAATATTTGTGTAAAAATTGATGTGTTTATTCCATTATGCTTTGATATCAATTACTCTTCTTGATATTATGCATTGGCTTTCTTATTTTATCATAAATAACATATATGCAATACATATACACTGAAGTATAATCAATATAAGTGTTAGGATTGTGGAGCTAAAAGCTTCACTGATGCAAACAGGAGAGGAGGTTGCTGAAAATTGCAGAGAAGTTGGGGTCGGTCTGATCAGCCGACGTCGGCAGGATAGCAAAGGGAAGCAACCGACGTCGGTCATATATCGGTCGACGTCGGTCACCTCCAGGCAGACAGGGACCGACGTCGGTCACCTGTGTGGTTTGACTGCGAGCTATTTACGGGCAGTTAGCTAACGAACCAAGTGTTTGCATGAAGAGATCTAATTTTAGACTGAGAGCTGCGGATCTAATTATTGTAATTAGATGTCTAATTATTGTTTGGATGAGATCTATATAATAGACTCATGGTTGTATTGGAAAAGTGTGCTAGGGAGTAAGAGAGCATAATTATAAGCTCCTTCTGTGTGTGAGGTAGAGCAATGGTGCGTTCCTCCTAGTGCCACAGTACCAGGTGTGTTGGTGCTGGATTGGAGAGCCAGCTGGGTTCTTCAGGAGTGTAGGATCTTGGTCACAGTTGCATGGCCTATATAGGAGATCTACATGGTAAGTAAGATCGTTGATCTGTAGGTGTATGTGTATGCAAGGTCGAGGTTCACAGGTGAGCAGAACCACTGTTTGATTTGCAGGTGTGCAAGGTCATACAGACAGCAACACAACAGGGAGCAGTATCAGGCAGGATCTACTTGGAGTACAGGTGTGTACTCGGATAGAGCAAGAGGAAGGCAAGAAAGTTCCTTCCATAAGTATGGTCTGTTGAATTGTAGGTTGTTGCAGATTCATGGGAGATCTACTTGAAGTACCTTGAGTACTTGTGGAGCACGTGGAGTGCTTGTGGAGTGCGTGGAGCACTTGTGTTATGCGTGGAGCATGGGAGGTGAACATCAACTCTGTATTTGAGTTGGGTGTTGAGACCTGTGAGAGGGAGAGCTTTGGGGAGAAGAAGTACTGTTCACTTGAGGTGTGGGAAACCTCTGTAAGGTGGTGGAGAAGAAGTGGCATCTTCTTTATTGTATTCTTTTCTGTATAAAGTGTTAATACAAGTTGTGTATTGTCTCTCATATGCTGTGTTATTCTGAATTCTAGTTACTTGGTGAATCTGGTTTATTTCCGCATATTAAGTTGTTTGAAGTTTGGTAATCAATTGTATGTTTCTGGTTTCGCATCCTGACAAGTGGGATCAGAGCATGTTTGTTGTTCTAGATTCCTGACAAGTGGTATCAGAGCTAAGGTTGCAAGAAGCAGGTTGTGTTTTGGTTACAGGGCACTCTCAGGGGTTTCTGATTGAGTGGGAGTAGAGCAATGGCAGATCAAAGTAAGCTAAGAATGGAGGAGTTGAAAAGCACAGACGGTTACTCACGGTCCGATGGAAAGAAAGAGCAGGTAAAAGAACATTGTTGGTTGGTAACAGATCAGCATGAAGAAACTGAAGATACAGATGTAGCAGGTGTTGTTGCACAGGATGTGTTTGCAGGTTTCTTGGATAAAGTTGAATCTTGGATAAAAAATTCGGTTGCCTCTTTCCATGCAGCCCCAGGTAGAGGAGCTGGTAAGCCTTGCCAAAGAATTGGCAAAGGGGAAGTGAAGCTGAAATTGCAGGCGGCCAACACACAGGTGTTGATGAAGGTCATGCAGGTCCCAGGTTTGGAGATATGGCTAATTTCTTCAGAAAGATTGGGTGATGAGAGATGCACAAGAACTCTCACAGCGGTAGCACTTGAATTAGCTGGTGGTAAGAAAACAGGTATACTTTATCTACTTGTTTATATTACTGATTCTTCTTCTGTTGCGGAGACGTGGCTTCGTAGGCTTGGTCACATGAGCAGGAAGGAGATGCATGTTCTTAAGCGGAAGACAGATATATTTGACAGGCTTAAGAACTGGAAAGCCTTGGTGTTCTTGGAGGAGATGGCAGACAGAGTTCAGTGGATGAGGCTGGATACCTCTGAGCAGGGCAGTTTGGACATGGAGATTGATCCAAAGGAGCTCACGGGTAAAAATTCATCACTCACAGGCGAACACAGACACTGATGTCGGTCAGGAGGAACCGGCGTCGAACAGACAGGTGCCGATGTCGGTCATGTGCAGACCGAAGCCGGCAGTGTCGGGAAGGGTAAGACCGGCGTCGGTCATGGGACCGACGTCGACGGTATGTAAGACCAATGTCGGTCAGAAGGACCGACGTCGGCAGCAGGGACACCAGCACTGGCAGGTTGGTAGTCAGGTACAGACGCATGAGAACCGACGTCGGTCGGATGCAGACTGTGGAGTGACCGAGGTCGGTCACTGTAACGAATTTTGGGTGGATAACGTGCTGTCAAGGAGTCTCAAACACCCATACGGAGGACTGAAGGCGTAAGTAGGCCCTCAAATTCGTGTTCCTCTTCTTCATACTTGTTGCTGATTGTATAGCAGGAAGGATCCAGGAAACAGGTGTGAGCTTGGCATGAATGAGGATGTGATTCCTTGGAGCAGAACCAGACGGGAGTCTTGGTAGGTTTGCCAGCTGGATGTAAGCAAAGAGACGAATGGATTCCTTAGTAGAAGAATAGAGAGAACGGATACGTGAGACGGAAGACTAGGCATATGGTCTTGAGGAGCTGCAGGACAGTGGTACCAGGTTTGACAGGTGGAGGACGAAGCATGGCTTCAGTCAGTGTCAGGTAACTACTGTGGTTTGCCTTACCAGGTGGATGATGAGTCGCGACATCATTCTGTTGCTGTATGTGGATGGTATATTTGCTAGCAGGGTTAGTACATACAGGGTTTTGCTGAGCTAAGGGTAAGATTAGTTCAGTGTCATGTCATGAGGAGTTTGGAGCAGCGAAATTCTTTGACATGGGAGGCATGGAGATCACAGGTTGATTTTGTCTCGAGTGGGAGCTGATGTGAATCAAGTGTTTGCGAGGTTCAGGATGCAGAACCAGAGCACACTAAGCGCTGGACAGGTACAGTGTCCGAAATCACATGAGGTCTGGTACAGACCTGAGTATTCCCATGCAGTGGGAGCTGTCAGAGTTAGGAGCCAATTCAGGGAAGTGGGTTCTCAGGTTTTCTGAGAGGGACCAGCAGTAGGTGTTGCTATGCAGGGTCAGGGCTTCACTACAGGTGTTGTAGGTTCGGATGTGGCAGGGTACTCGGATGACAGGAGGTACATCACAGGTTGTGTGGTGGGTTGTCTTCAGGTTGGAGCTTGAAGAGAGATACAAACCAGGAAATAGATTAGACAGAGTATAGGTACAGGTACAGTGCAGCTGTTTATCTCCAAGTGGGAGATTGTTAGGATTGTGGAGCTAAAAGCTTCACTGATGCAAACAGGAGAGGAGGTTGCTGAAGATTGCAGAGAAGTTGGGGTCGGTCTGATCAGCCGACGTCGGCAGGATAGCAAAGGGAAGCAACCGACGTCGGTCATATATCGGCCGACGTCGGTCACCTCCAGGCAGACAGGGACCGACGTCGGTCGCCTGTGTGGTTTGACTGCGAGCTATTTACGGGCAGTTAGCTAACGAACCAAGTGTTTGCATGAAGAGATCTAATTTTAGACTGAGAGTTGCGGATCTAATTATTGTAATTAGATGTCTAATTATTGTTTGGATGAGATCTATATAATAGACTCATGGTTGTATTGGAAAAGTGTGCTAGGGAGTAAGAGAGCATAATTATAAGCTCCTTCTGTGTGTGAGGTAGAGCAATGGTGCGTTCCTCCTAGTGCCACAGTACCAGGTGTGTTGGTGCTGGATTGGAGAGCCAACTGGGTTCTTCAGGAGTGTAGGATCTTGGTCACAGTTGCATGGCCTATATAGGAGATCTACATGGTAAGTAAGATCGTTGATCTGCAGGTGTATGTGTATGCAAGGTCGAGGTTCACAGGTGAGCAGAACCACTGTTTGATTTGCAGGTGTGCAAGGTCATATAGACAGCAACACAATAGGGAGCAGTATCAGGCAGGATCTACTTGGAGTACAGGTGTGTACTCGGATAGAGCAAGAGGAAGGCAAGGAAGTTCCTTCCATAAGTATGGTCTGTTGAATTGTAGGTTGTTGTAGATTCATGGGAGATCTACTTGAAGTACCTTGAGTACTTGTGGAGCACGTGGAGTGCTTGTGGAGTGCGTGGAGCACTTGTGTTATGCGTGGAGCATGGGAGGTGAACATCAACTCTGTATTTGAGTTGGGTGTTGAGACCTGTGAGAGGGAGAGTTTTGGGGAGAAGAAGTACTGTTCACTTGAGGTGTGGGAAACCTCTGTAAGGTGGTGGAGAAGAAGTGGCATCTTCTTTATTGTATTCTTTTCTGTATAAAGTGTTAATACAAGTTGTGTATTGTCTCTCATATGCTATGTTATTCTGAATTCTAGTTACTTGGTGAATCTGGTTTATTTCCGCATATTAAGTTGTTTGAAGTTTGGTAATCAATTGTATGTTTCTGGTTTCGCATCCTGACAAGTGGGATCAGAGCATGTTTGTTGTTCTAGATTCCTGACAATAAGCAATAATAATAATAGGTTACCCCTACCTAGGAAAGGGATAAACAACAAGGGAACAAATGAAATTCCCCATTGTATAAGTGATGAAGTAACCAATAATAACACACCCCCAATATGACATGATAAATCAATCAAGGTGCAAATAATAATATGTCACAATGTGGATAATATGTATGAGAAGACATGGCAAGAGCCTACCTCGATATAATCATTGTCTAATCTATAAGCATATAGGCATATCATGCCCCTAATGAGAAATATATAAATAATGAAGTGCAATAATAATATGCCCCTGTATATATTATCAATACAATTGCACTAATGAGTTAATTGTCATGATTATATTAAAGGATATAGATGCATGTCTTCCAAGTCTAAGCGCATTAATAAAGGTCTCACTACAAATATTCAATCTCTAACCATTGTTTATAAGGACTAATCCCTTTATCATGAATGATAATTTGAATATACAAAGGAAAATGTTTGTCCACAATATCCTTGGAAGGTAATTCCTCTTACTCAAAATAAATGATATTTTAATTATTTGTCAAGGTTTTAATATTAGAATCAACATATGTGGGTTAAATATCATGTGGTAAATAAGTGTCAAAAAAACCTAATAAAATATGTCCTTATAAACATTAGACTTGTGAGAAATTCTATGATATAAATTTTGGCATGAGTATTATTAAGTTGATCTATGATATCATAATCCTTTGTGGCATACACTCTTAATTAAATAGTTGAGTAAGGTTAGGAGGGGTATTTTGGTTGAGCCTGCTTTGAGGTTGAGAGGCAAGAGGAAGAATGGAAGAATTGCATTCCCTACCCCTCTAGGCTATTATAACATATACCTCATAATGAGCCATCACACAATGAGCCACAAGAGATGTATCACTAAAGGAAACTAAGACAAAGTGCATTAATAATTAAAATATAATTATCACACATAACCCTATCTTGCTTCAAATTGTATGCTAACATTCTATGATATATGTGAAGAAAGAAACATGTAATCATTGATAACCATTTGTGTAACAACCACATCATCAAACCTATTACTATAAAAAATCTAGGAATACTCCATACAAATACTATTATAGAAACACATCATATAACTACTCATGAATAAAACTAATAAACACAAGCATATACATAATCTAAAAAGTGCAAGAGAACCAAGGCTTAGAAAAGTTGTCATGGTCCAAGCAAAGATAAGCCTAATGATAAGGCATAAGAAGGAAAGTTTATATAGAAACCCTAAATGAATTACATCCAAACTAATGATAGAAAGATCAAGAACTAATACAATAAATAAGGATATACCTATATGTAAAGGAATGAAAGCATGTTGAACGATTGATAATAGACATGGGGATTTAGAGATGCATGCTTGATTTCTAACTCACCTGAGTTTTAACAGAGGTTGAGATTATTGAAAAGGAGGTCTTGGAATTATATAGAAAATCAAGAAAGTAGATTGTGATATAAGATAATGTGCACTATCAGACCTCTTCAAGAGTAACAAAGTAGTATCATACCCCTTAGAGAGTGATGCTATACTCCAACAATGGCCATGAATGTGTGATGGATATGAAACCTTATGAAACCCTTTGTCAATAGATGATGCCCATAAAACCATTTTTGATAATAAAAATGATGCACATATATGTATAAATTATTTCTCCTTCACTTAAACTAAATTTCATATTTTCTAAGACATAATAAGTTGGGTTTTATTTCAAGGGGCTTGCCTCAATCAACCCTCTTCCTACATTGGCAGGTTTTTTTTTCAAGATTAAAAATTGACTCATGAAAGTCAACAAGCAATATGTGTATATGATACTCCGATAACTAATCCTTATAATATGAGATGTAAGATGAAATAAGACTGAGATATATAAACTCTTTCACCAATGCAATATCCATTTTTTGATATAAGTATACAAAAAATGAAATCAATAGATATGATATCAATATGTTATCCTTGATATGATTTAAATGATTAATGATATAGTTTATGTATATGTATTAGAGTGTGTGTATGTGTGTAGGACTCAATCAAGACCTTATTAGCAAACAATCCAACCACATAAAAGTGAGAAAAACTAAAAATCAGGTAGAATGAAACCAACAAACATTGTAATGAAATTACTTCACAATTAAATTAGAATCACAACAATATATCACAATATGATTTAAATAGATTAGAATTTATGGATAAATTATGAGCTACTTCGAGGGGAAACCTCCACAATTATTAAAACAAGGACAAAATTCATAAAATAATGGTGAAATACTAAAAATTACCTCATATATATATACTTTAATTATGTTATGGAAAGACCCTAAGCTGACCCTACCACTAATATTATGCTAAAGATATGATCATATGACTTGATTAAAGGTTATGCTAACCATAAGTCAGCCACACATACCCCAATACATGTTATAGGCTAAGGGCATAGCATGTTCCACTTCAAACAATAATTTTTCTTGATGTTGATGATCATTGACTACTTTAGTATGACTTCTTTATCCACCCATGTCATATCCTTTATCAACAATTTCTTCCTCTTGATAATATATTTGGTGATCATCTTCATCTACATCCTCTTGAATTTAGTTAGGAAAATATCTTCAGGTTTCAATTTATTTTTCCTTCTTCATTAAGCTTTGATAACTCTATATGGATAAGAATCTTCTAGCCAAAATTGGAAACATAAAGCATTGGGTGTATTTTTTAACTGAGACAACATATATTGAGGCTGTACATTGATTGCTAGAAATTTTGGTTGTACCTTCAAGTAAGATGTTGTAACAACCACATTTTTTATTTTTTTATAATACAAAGATAAACAACTATAATACAAATACTTAAACATAGTTTAGCATATAAAGATAAAGTGAGATCTATAATTATGTCCTAGCCAACACAAGAACTAGACCAAGTTCATAAATTAACAATTGCTTAATTAGGAAGTGATTTAACCTCTTACTATTCAGATAGAAGTGGTTTAGTGTAGGAACACTCATGCATGCCTATCCACGTACTTCAAATTGGCCTTCCTATTAAAGTTATCAGTAAATTATACACTTACATGAGTACCTACACATGTTATAAATAGTTGGTATCTTAATGGGTAAATCAGAAACGTTTAGCAACCAGCTATAGGAAGTAAAATAGATTCAATAGAAGAATCATTATACTTAATTTTCACAAATAAGATCTATTAAATTCATGAGTAACATGCAATGATTATGGAAAATGATTATTTTCAAAAGCAATGCAAAGCTTTGAAACACATTACAAATTTCACAAATAAGCAAGGGATAATATAGACATCCCATTAGTGGGTAGCTTAAGGAGATTAGATCAAGTAAGTGTATTAATTAAGCGTCTTGGGATGTTTTAACAACCATGTTTATGTTCTAATTTAGAATCTCTTTTTCTTTTACAAGATAGGGTTAGTCTTAAGGTACAATTCAAAACATGCTTGCTTAATGATCTTATTAAGTGTAGTCAACCCTAAAAGGTTACACAAACACTCTTAAAACATCATTGTTTTAATATGCACGAGTTTAAGGAACTCAATGTACTTATACAAGGTTTAACACTTAACCTTATTAATTAAGTAAATCAAACTTCAACTTAGGCTATCATCCCCTTGACTAAGTATTTCATAAATTTTTAGTGCCTTAAGGATTTTAAATAATGTCTCTTTCTTAATTCCAAAGTAGAATGATCAATTCCAATCTAATGGCTAAATCTTAAATCATTATCTTTTAATAATTCTTTGTCTTTATTATGAAATATAATAACTTATTATTATTCCTTAAGCCAATTCCATGAAAGAAACATGTGTTCTTCAAGCACATCATGCCTCAATGAAATAACCATTAGAATATAGGATATTTAAATGACTTAACCATTTAAAAAATTGTTTGTTAAATTATATTTAATAAATGTATAAGATTTGAATCACGTTAATTAAATCTTAATAATAATTATTCAATCCCAAATTATACAAGGTTGTCCCAAAATAGTCCTATCACTTTAAAAGTGATATGATTTCTAAAAATGATTATCTTCATTATAAAATCCTGAAGAGGATATTAACTTTAGACATTTTTTAAGTTCTTTAAATGAATCCAAAACATAGAGTCAATTTAACACTTGTATCTTTTTTACATAGGTCTTATGTTTTTGATGTAGTCAAATGAAGATTTATCACAAGTTTATAAAAATGACAATCAACACAACTTGTCCTTGATCAATTCATATCATTATTCAATTTTAATAAGCATAATGATCAAACAATTATAAGTTACTTAAAGTAATCTTAACAACTTAATTTGTACATGAGGTATATCAAATATACCTTATACATACAAAGTATCACTTTCCAATTTTTTGTACACTTTTAGAAACCCAAAGATTACATAATATCACATAATTAAATACTATCATTGTAATTCAAAAGTAATTAATTACTATTTCAATTACCTAACAAGCTCAATGCCATTGACCTGATATAAAAAGACTAATAATGTTGATTAGTCATATGAACTTTATCAAAATTTATTAACACATATTCATAATATAAAATAAACTAAATTAACTTGTTAATCCATGCAAATAAATATATCTCTATTTTAAATTTAATTGTAACACTTAAGGACTTTATGCATACATATACATATAACAATATTAATGATTGAACTTGTTCCCTTTGTTCAAGTTACATCAACATAATTCATTTAGATATAATAATATAATGTTCAAATGAAACTCTACCTTTAAACAAATCCTCAATCCATTCAAGGTTTGAAAATTAAATGTTCAATAACAATTTAATAGTTTACAATAGTGGAATCATTATTATTAATTATTCAAAGAACCAATGAATATGCCATTCAACTTACCCAGATGCATACATAAATGACAACACCAATGAACAGTCTGATAACTAAAAGATCATCATCTCTTTTATAATTACCAAATGAATTAAATTATCTATTCCTAACATTACATTACATATCATATTACAACTTAAATGTAATCAATTAAGTTAATTATACATTCATAAATTAATTCATTGTATAATTAACTGTTAAAATAACTAAATCAAAAGAAGTACAACAAACAATATTCTACATGTAATCTAATGTTACAAATGTCCACCTCACCAATCCCAATGATCCCTACCAAAAGTGGCCCTAAACCACTCCATCTATTAGTTGGATGTGATTTTGGCCAGATGAGAGAAGTGACTAAGATAACAATGTCAACTGAGCTCGACTTAACAAAAATAAATGATAAAAACATTCAAAAAAGCCTATTTACATTCATGATTAATAACAATAACATATTTTCATTTATTATAATTAATGAAGCTCATTTTAGAGCATTCTCAGATTGAATATTAATAGTGCAATCCATGGTGTTGCACCTGCAAACCCCAATCCATCGTTAGGGTATGCCACCCAAAATAAATGTAATTGTATCACTGCTAGTAACCCTAAATACAAATAATATTGTTTAAATATTTACATCTAATTAAAATGGACTTCAATGACTCAAATATTTTTTTAGAAATGAATTAAACCAAATAGTCAAAACATCGTCGTAAAACTGTCATGAAAAAGTTATCAAACTTATAACAGTCCAAAAAGACATCAAAACTTAGCTCAAGTTCTCATGCAAAGAAACATATTCACATAGCCAATGAAAATAAATTTAATTGAACTAATCAAGAAAATAACATTTTATATCTTTAACATACTAGTTCAGTGTTGACCAACAGGGTCAAATGAACAATCATGATGAAAATATCTCAAGATCATTATCACTAACTAGTAATGATAATAATAACTGAAATCATTCATACAAATGTTTAAAGTCAAACCATATTTTAAAAATTCATGATGTGTGCAAATCATCAAAATAATACATACTCGAAGTCAAACAATCATAAAGATAATCAATATCAAAATACTTAAATAGACTTTCAACATAAATCAAAAACCTCATAATGACCCAAGTCAAATATCTTGATCATACATATAATATGAAACACATTAAAATAATAGAATTCAAACCCCACCTACAACATAAATAATTCATTATATTATTCTAAGGCTATGGCCTAAAACAATGTGCAGGCTTGTGTTTATTAAAAATAAATAACCCAATTTAAAAATCAAAGCATATAGCTAGGGTTTCCAACTTATAATCAGGTTTTCAAAATAACAAGAACCAATAAATCATGCACATTCATAGCCCAAAAATGGCATAACTAGATATGTCAAATAACTTCCATAAAAAAAATGGAGTTACATAACATACAAATAGAGAGTTGTTATTTGCATATCACAATCGAGGTCATATTGCTCTCCATTTCCTTTTAATTCAAAAGAAAATACAACCCAAAAATAACTCAAACCCTAAATGAGTTTTATTTATGCAAACAAATCATTACAACACTTCATTTTGAAATCTATAGAATAGTAAAATGATTGCATTTTATTTTCATACCAAGATCCCAATTCGAACTAGTAAGGCCAAGTCATGAAACAACCCATACTTTTAAATGCATTACTTACTTGTATACCGGCCAAAAGAATGTAAAGAATGCAAAGAATGGTGAATTTACTTCTTTTCCTTTCCTCTACAAGCTTTCAGCCATTCACATATATCCAATGCAAAAGACGAGTTGACCCATTTAGGCTAATTCAAACCACCAAAAAACTCCACAAAAACTCCCACATGGATAACAAGATAAATGACTCACTGTAGTTCGATCTCCAAAAAAAATAATGTAACTAACTACAATTATAATTTCTTTGGCCACCATGCCCAAATTTTGGTAGAGTTTCTCCAAGTGTAGGGCTTCCAAATGACAAGCAAAATGAACATGTAAGAACCCTAAAAGGGTTGGAAAGAGTCTCCCTATTGCATCAAATGATGAGATAATCCAAAAATCCAAAGTCGTAAACAACAAAACAAACATTTTAACTAATTCTATGCCCCTAAGGTGGGTTGTGACCTTTTTACTTAGCCAAAGCAATGCCAAGCCAAGACTTGGTCCCATAACCATTGAATGAAATAAGAGTCCCACATTACATAACAAAAAATACCTTCAATGAAATTAAACAATAATGACAAGATGAGTTCAAACTTTAAAATGCATTCAAACCACAATTAATGACTAATGCCTTTAAGCCAAAACAAAATAGGACCATGACCAACAATCAAGTCATTCAAGAATGAAACATAAGTCATGATTCCAACAACAAGTTAAATAGTACCAAACACCAATGTAATTTCAAAGATCAACCATAAATATTCAAGGAGAAAAATAAAAGGGGTAAAACAATCAATCAACAATAAATAACATAGTAAAAAAAACTACACATTTCAATAATGCCGTCAAGTGTCGATTAGATCAAGGAGTTAAAATCAACTGAATAAATTAATGATCAAACATGAAGTCAAAACTGACTAATGATCAAATCAATAATGAAATCAAATCAATGTAAAACATTCATATAAAAAGGACTTAAAGCATTCATAACAATCAAAACTCAGTTTACCATTTAAATTCACTATTTTCTTTTCATTCATTTTCTCTTCCCCACCTGATTGCTCATAGTCACATCCAGCCTAACTCATACATGATACATGTAGTCATAATAGACCATCAAAAGTATCTATACTATATAATAGTAATAAATGTAATAACAACATTAAATGTATTAATATAGTTAAACTGAATAATGAATTAGTAACTCATTAAACATAAATATCCAATGTTGTAATGAAAAACATATCAAATAATTATCTCAAGAATAATAATAATAATGGATTATAAAACCTCAATAATAATAATAAAACCCTAGATCCCTCCAATAAATCTAAACAACTCATTGAAATTGATAGTGATCACAGTGACCAGGATTATATCCCTCCAACCAAGATCAAAAAAATGAGTAAAAAAGTTGCAAACTTTGTATATGTTCCCTTAACCCCTGCTAAAAAGAGAAAATATGTCAAAAAAGCCTTTTCTCCCTCCCCTAATCCTTCCCTCCTTGATCCCACTCCAACATCTTCTCCTTCCCACCTCCCTCCATGATCCCCTACTCCCACCACCCTTGCTCCCATTCCCCTTCCCACCTCCCTTGACCTAGAATAAATAATAAATTGAAGGATGTTGCAAACAACTTACACATGCTCAAACAAAGCCTTCCTTATGTTGTTGTTAAGGACACTTCTAATAAACCCCATCCTATTCACACAATCACTTAATCCAACCCCCCTTGAATTAAAGGAGTTAATGGAGGATCATAAATATCAATCAAGACTAATTAAGATAGAGGATGAGGTTGACTTGCACAAATCAATCCTTCAATGATTCCTAAAGGATCATAAAATATTCAAAAATGAACTCAATAAGATCGGTCTCAATGATGGTATTTACTATACCAAATATGATCTCATTGAAATCAATACTGAATTACACTAAATCAAGGAAAAATTATTTAATCTCTAGAATCAAAATGTATCTTTAAATGAAAACCTCAACATATTGGTTGAATATAGCAGACTCACTATTATGAAGAGCCTACAAATCATAGAGACACTAAAATCTTTCGCTAAAGGAAAAGAGGATAATGTTGAATCCCATACAAAGGATAAAAAATGAAGCGTATTGCTAAAAAAAAGATCGAGCTACATCCCATCAAGAAAAAAAAACTTCTTTTGGAGACTCTAATTCAAAATTGGTCCAAGACTTATGAAGATTGGATGGGTCCAAGAATTTAGTTTATTGTCTTTCTGTTGCTTCTTTCCTGATTTTCAAATATTTGTTTTATTTTGTCTCTTTTGGCTTAAGCATTGTAATATCAGGTCTCTAAACCTCTTTTGATCTAAATTTGTAAAGGGTAGGGGCCCTCTCTAAAGCCTTATTTTACCAATATTAACAATAATAATAATAATGGATCAACATAGATCACAAAATTGTATCACAACAGTAATCCAAATAATAATATCCTGAGTAGTTCATGATTAGACCATAATAATAAGTGAAATAAATGTAGTCAAATAGGGTCATGAAATCCTCCTTCACTTAGAAAAGAGTCATCCTGGTAATCAAAATAGATAAGGATAGTGTTGTTCGAAAATACTTATTTTTCCAAGTAAAACTTCTTTCTGACAAAAGATCCCATTTAACCAAAATTTAAAAAATCACATGATTTTAGAATCTAACACTGCGACGATCCAAGATTTTCACTAAATCCAAATGCATCTTTTCTTCTTATAAAATTTGAAGATGATTCCAATCCAAAACATGAGAAGGATTAAGTATATAATTTATCAATAATGCAACATGAAAAACATCATGAATCTAGGATAGAGAAAGAGGAAGGGCTAGTCGATAGGTAACAAGACTAATCTTTTCCAAAATTTCAAAAGGTCCTACAAATTGAGTAGATAATTTTGATGTATTTCCAAACTTAATTAAACTCTTCTATGATCTAACACATGGAAAAACTTTATCACCAACTTCAAATTCACACGGAGACCTCTTTAAATCAACATAACTCTTTTACATATTAAAGGCAACCTTTAGATTTTGCCTTATTATTTCTATTTGCATATCATACTCCTATAAAATGTCAGGTCAGCAGTAGTTCTATTTTCTAAACTTTTCCATCCAAGTGGATTCCTACACTTATGTCCATACAAAGCTTCGAAAGGAGCCATTTTAATAACATAATGATGTGTGTTATTATAATCAAACTCAACCAAGTGTAAATAATTTTCCCATTTACCTTGTTGATCCATCACATATAATCTTAACATGTCTTCCACATCTTGATTTAATCTTTTTATCTGACCATTTATTTATAGATTATAAGATGAAATAAAATTTAATCTTGTACCAAAAGCAACAATTAAAGTTTTTCAAAACTTTGAAGTAAAAAAATTATCTATCATAAATAATAACTTTAGGCACGCTATGCACTCGTACTATTTCTTTCATAAAGTATTCAACAAATATAAATACATTACTAATTAAATTTTTAGCAATGAAATGATCAACTTTAGTAAACGTATCTACTACAACCAGAATAGTATCATCTTTGCTTCATGATTTTGGCAAATCAAAAATAAAATCTAAAGAAATCACAACCCACTTACCTTATGGAACATCATGAGGGTAAAAGTCTTCATGGATGGAAATGTTAAGCTTTCACATGTTGATATTTCAAACATTTTGACCCAAAGTCAACAACTTCTTGTTTTAAAAGAAGTCAATAATATAACTTTTTTAGCTCATGTGTCATCTTTGTGACACCAGGATGAGCGAAATGGGTTGCTTCATACACTTTTTTCAACAAAATATTTCTTGAGTCACTAGACTCATGCACATAAATTCTATTTTTGTGTCTAATTAAACTATCATAATCAATAAAAAAGTAAAAAAAAATTCTACAAGCTCTTCAACCAAATTTTTACGTACATCTTGGCAAAACTTATCAGAATGTTGTTCTAAAATTTTATATCTAAAATTGTAATGTATAATAGATATAAAAATGATATATGTATGTCGTTCGAGTGTATCAACAACATGATTCTCGTTACCTTTCACATATAAAATATTCATGAATGTTATCTATCTATGCTAGCGAGCATTCAGATCATCTTGGAAAAATAAATATTCCAGGTTATGATGATTAGATTTTACTTCAAAATGCTTACGCAACAAAAAGTGTTTCCATTGCTTCAAAGCATGTACAATGGCAATAAGTTCTAGGTCATGAGTGGTATAATTTTTCTCCTGATCTTTCAGTTTGCATAACTCATAAGCCATAACTGAACCATCTTGAGTTATCACACCACCCAAGCCTTCTTTGTATGCATCAACCCATATTTTGAAATTATTATTAGGATTTGGTACAATAAGTACATGTATTGTGGTTAACAACTCTTTAATATTTTGAAAATATTATTCACACTTAGAAGTCCAAACAAACTTCTTACCCTTGTATTGTAATGAAGTTATTAGGTTAGCCAATTTAGAAAAAAAATCAATAAACCTTCTAAAATAATCATCCAGTCCCATAAAATTGCATACTTCATGTACATTTTTATGAGCAGGCCACTCTTGGATACCTTTAATCTTTACTGGATCAACAACAATTCCAGTCATAGATATTATGTGACTCAAATAATGGATCTTATTTGGAAAGAACACACATTTAGATAGCTTATCAAATAATTTATTTTATCCTAACCTTTGTAGTATTAAACACAAATATTGTTCACATTCAGTTGCATTCTTATAATAGATCAGTATGTCATCAAGAAAAATTAGAACAAACTTGTTCAAAAAATCTCTAAATACACTATTTATTAAATTCAAAAATGTAGTGGGTACATTAGTCAAACCTAAGAGCATTATCATAAACTTGTAATGTCCATACCAAGTTATGAAAGTGGTCTTATGGATTTCTTCATCCTTAATTATCATTTGGTGATATCCTGATCTCAAGTCTATCTTAAAAAAGATAGCTTCATCCTTCATTTGATGAAACAAATCATCTATCTTTATAAAAAGATGACTCTTGATAGTCACTTTGTTGAGCATGTGATAGTCAACACACAAATGCAAGGTTTCACCATTATTTTTTACAAAGACCATATGTGCACCCCAAGGTGACACACTTGTCTTAATGCTTCCATTTTTTAGTAGATCTTGTAATTGAGCTTTCACCTCATGCAAATCTACTACATTCATATGATAAGGTACTTTAGATGTAGGGGATAATCCTAACATTATATCAATAGAAAAGTCAAATTCTATCTTAGGAGGTAAACCTAATAGTTTTGATCATATTTTTTGAAATTTTTAGGTGAAGAGGACAAATTTTTGTTCTTAGACTATTGTCTATTCTATTTAAAATTTTGCTTTACCTTTGGACAAGTTTTATCTTTCTCTTCTGCCCTATGAGTAGATTTAATAGTAGCAGTTAGAGTCTTAGGATTAGTCATATTGACATCATGCATCAATATCTCCTTCAACACAGTTTGAATGTGGTAACTTCAGTCTCTTCATCATGTATGAAGTTAACATGATGTAGCAAGTTTAAAAACCTATTTTCATACTTAGTTACAAACATATTCTCTTATTTTAGTAACTGAAAATTAGTTATTTTATATTTTTTAAAATTTGAGCTGAGATACCTCTTCTTGAATTATCTTTCAAAAGTAAGCCAAGTAAGAGTCATTAGATGGTAACCCTCTAAGTCACAAAGATGGTTCTACCAAAGAGATACAACTCCTAATAACTGATAAACAATCACTCTTGATTTCACATTAGAGGACATATTACGCAGATTAAAATTTTTTTGTAGGTGAACCAACCATGCATTAGTTGTATCACTAGATTCCTCACCTAAAAATGTTGGTGGAGGTAACTTTTTAAATTCCTTGATGATAGGATCAACCATATTTATAGGCTTTTCTTGAAGTTATTGCTCACCGACTTTCCCTTTTCTCTAAGAGGTAGTTCTACAAGTAGAACACCCTCCAATTTATTCAATCTTCATTCTTGGGTGTCCAACTTGTTTTGCAGGGTATTCAATGTAGTAAGTATCCCATTTAAGACTACCTCCTAATTAGCATTAGGGTTATTTTCATCATGATTAGGGGATCCAATATTTCTTCTATCATTTTTAAAAGGAGGTGCCTCTCTTTCTGGACTATTGGCCCCATAACCTTTACCTATACCAGGGTTAATATTCCTTGGATTGTTGTATGCCTTCTAGATCTTGTTCTCATCATCCTAAGGTGAAAAAAATAAAAACTTAGCATGACAGACATCAAGAAACCATTGTCCAAAGTTTTCTAGAGTAGTATAACTTGATTTGATACCAATATATAACAACCATATTTTTTTGATAACACTGAGATAAATAATTATGGTACAAATAGTTAAACAAAGTTTAGCACAAAAAGACAAAGTGAGATCCATAAATGTGTCCTAGCCAACATAGGAACTAGACCAATTTCATAAATTAACATTGATTTCATTAGGAAACAATTTAAACACTAAGTATTTATATAGGAGTGGGTTAGTGTAGGAACACTGACACACAACTATCCACATACTTCAACATGGCCTTCTTAGTAAAGCCATCACTAACTTATACACTTATCCGAGTACCTGTATAGGTTATAAATAACGAGTACCTCAATGAGTAAATAAAAAAAGTTCAGCAACCGGCTGTAGGAATTAAGATAGATTCAATAGAAGAATCATCATATTAAAATTGTACAAATAAGATCTATCAAATTCATAAGCAACAAGCAATGATCATGGAAAAATACTATTTGTAAAAGTAATTCAAAGCTTTAGAACACATTACAAAGTTCATAAATAATCAAGGGACAAGATAGACATCTTGTTGGTAGGTAGCTTAAGGAGATTAGGTCAAGTATATGCGTACCGATTAAGCTTCTTGAGACGTTTCATTAACCATGATTATGTTACACTTCGAAACCTCTTTTCTTTTTAAAAGATAGGGTTATTCTCAAATTACATGTTAAAATATACATGTTTAATGATCTTATTAAGTTTAACCAACCCTAAAAGGTTATACAAACACTCTTAAAACATCATTTTTTTAAATATGCATGAGTTCAAGGAAATCGATCTACTTATAAAGGGTTTAACACTTAACCTTTTTAATTAAGTGAATCAAACTTCAACTTAAGTCATTATCCCTTTGACTAAGTATTTCAAAATTATTTAGTGCGTTAAGGCTTTTAAAACATTTATCTTTTTTGATTTCCAAGAAAAATAATCAATTCTAATCTATTGGTTAAAGCTCAAATCATTGTATTTTAATAACTATTTGTCTTTATTATGAAATAGAATAACTTGTTATTATTCCTTAAGCCAATTCTATGTAACAAATAGGTGTTTCTCAAGCACATCATGTGTCAATGAAATAGTCATTGGAATATAGGACATTTAAATGACTTAACCATTTACAAACTTGTTTTCTAAATTAGCTTTAACAATTGTATAAGATTTGAATCACGTTAATTAAATCTTAGTTATAATTATTCAAACCCAAATTATACAAGGCTGTCCCAAAATAGTCATATCACTTTAAAGAGTGATATAATGCTTTCCAAAAATGATTGTCTTTATTATAAAATCTTGAAGAGGATATTAACTTTAGACACTTATTAAGTTCTTCAAATGAATCCAAAACATAGAGTCAACTTAACAATTGTAACTCTTTAACATAGGTCTTATGTTTTTTATGTAGTCAAATGAAAATTTATCACAAGTGTATAAAAATGCCAATCAACACAACTTATCCTTGATCAATTCATATCATTATTCAATTTTAATAAGCATAATGATAAAACAATTATAAGTTACTCAAAGTAATCTTAACAACTTAATTTATACATGAGGTATATCAAATATACCTTATACATACAAAGTATCACTTTCTAATTATTTGTTCACTTTTATAAACCCAAAGCTCATATAGTATCATACAATTAAATCTTATAACTATAATTTAAAATTAACTAATTATTGTTTCAATTACCCAATATGCTCAATGCCATTGACCTGATAAGAAGACTAATAGTGTTGAATAGTCATATGAACTTTATCAAAATTTATGAACACATATTTATAATATAAGATAAATAAATAAACTTGTTCATCCATGCAAAGAAATATATCCTTCTTCTAAATTTAAGCATAACACTTAAGAAATTTATGCATACATATACATATAACAATATTACCGATTGAACTTGTTCCCTTTGTTCAAGTTACATCAACATAATTCATTTAGGTATAAGAATATAATTTTCAAATGAAAGTCTACCTTCAAACGAATCCTCAATCCATTCAAAGTTTGACAATTAAATTTTAAACAATAATCCATAGTTTACAATAGTGGAATCATTATTATTAATACTTCAATGAGCCAATGAATATGTCATTCAACTTACCCAATTACATATGTAAATGACAACATCAATGAATGGTCTAATAACTAAAATATCATCTTTTATTTTCTAATTACCAAATGAATGAACTTATCTATACCTAACATTACATTTCATATACTATTACAACTTAAATATAATTAATGAATTTAATTATACATTCATAAATCAATTCATTATACAATCAAGTGTCAAAATAACTAAACCAAAAGAAGTACAACAAATAATCTTCCACATGCATTCTAATGTTGTAAAAACCCACCTCTCCAATCCCAATAAGCCCAACCATAAGTGTTCCTAGATGACCCCATCCATCAGTTGGATGTGATTCTGGTCAGACAAGAGAAGTGAGTAAAGTAACAATGTCAATTGAGATTGCCTTAACAAAAATGAATGATGAAAACATTCAAACAAGATTGTTTACATTCACAATTAATAACAATAACACTTTTGCAATTATTCTAACTGTTGAATCTCATCTTAGAGAATTTTAAAGTTGAAGATTAAGAGTACAATCCATGGCGTTGCACCTGCAAGCCCTAATCCATCGTTAAGGTATGATACCCAAAATAAATGCAATTGTATTATTGATAGTAATCTTGAAAACAAATAGTATTCTTTACATATTTTCATCTAAATAAAATGAAATTAAATGTGCAGACATCCAATTCCTAACACCATTTGTGTTGAAATTGTCAATCTTACTCAAAAATTTATAAAAATGCACAATTTGGACCAAAATAATTTAAACCTGCTAAATGATTTGAGCTTGTTGTATACAAGTGTTGATTTAAGATAATGTATCCCTAAATGGGGCAATGCATTTTATGTGATTATTAACTTTGATCAAATCATTTTGAATCAAAATATCAAAAATGGATTTTAGTGCTCTCGATCACTATTTTCTTCTAATTTAGAAGCACATGACACGTGCATGTGTTATTTTGTGTCGACAACATCCTAGATGGGATAAAATTGTGTATGCAAATAACATCACCTTCTAATTCCTCTCTAGTAAAATTAAAACCTATTAATATGACATTCTGACCAGTTTGATTAATGAAGTGCAACTGATTTCGAAAGAATTACTTAAAAATTGATTAATCTTACTTAGGCAAATTAAACTAAATTGAGAGATTAAATAAGAATTCCACGAAAGTTATTGAATATTTCTTTATTAAAAATTTATTCTTATTAACTACATCATCAAATGACATCAATTGTGGGGTGACATTCATAAGCCATAAATGCAACAAATAACAGGATTATATGTTCCCATGCCTCTTTAATGCCCCTTCCAAATATTGATGAGGGTATTTATGGATTAATTATGCAATATTTAATTCATGGCCACACATCTTGATCTCAAGATGGATGGTCATGGTTGATCCTTATCAATTTGAAAAATCTATAAATAGGAGGGCCAAGACCACTTTGATTAAGCTTCATTTGTGTAAACTTATAAAGTAGGATTCTCTCTACAAGCCATTTGAGTGTAGTTTTATAATACTTTTTTTGTAATAAGATAGCTTCAAAATAGGCATACCATTGATTTTCATATCATGAGCCTAATTTAGTTTATGTTCTTGAGATGATGGATGATCTTTGCATTCATTATTGTTGAAGACTTGAACACCAAATCAAGGGGAAAATTATGTTTTGAGCCATATTTATGTGATGGGAATCTTTTAGAAAGGTAATATGTATGTGTTCTCTTTCATTTGTTCTTAATTTTTATTTGCACATGTCATTTTATTAGGTTAGATTAGCTTATTAGTTCTTTATGCATTTTTCTTAGTTTTCTTGATTAATGCTTGATCTAACCATATTTATAATCCATCTCTACATTTTGGCATGCCCGGTGGGACCACGTAGCCCATTCAAGCAAAGAAGAGACTTTGGCAATCTTAGATTTTCCTAAAAGTCTTAAAAATACTTCAAGATCAATTTTTAGCTTCATTTTCCCATGTTTTTGCTATTTTTGTTGATACACAGGTCACATAGTAGTTGATGTCAGTTCTGTGTAACCGGCATCAGTCTAGGCTAACCAACATCAGTTAAGTTACAGGGAAAAAACATAGTTAAAATTTTGCATTTTAAAGCTTTTATAAAAATTACAATTTGTTATTTTGGTTTATAAGTCTCTGTCTAAACATATGTTCCATGATCCAAAAGTTTTTTTTTGAGATTTTATTCTAACTTAGGCTAATAAAAGTTTTTTGATTAATATTTTTTTGCCTAAGGGTTCATAGGTGACCGCTATTGATCATTTTTGACTAACATCAGTTCTTTTATGATTAGCATCGGTCTTGTTATAACTGGCATCAGTCATTGTTGACTGACATCGGTCTCTATGTGTAAAAAATAGATAACCTGAGAGTAAGAATTGTTGAGTTGTGGAGCTAAAAGCTTCACCAGATGAACAAATGCAAGGTTGCTGGAGTTACACAGTCACCGACATCGGTCAAGACCAATCGACGTCAGTCAGGGGTCGATTGGGAGCTACCAGCTTCGGTTATATACGATCGACATCGGTCATATGCAGGCAGACAGGGACCAACGTTGGTCACTTGTGCGTACTAGAAGTCTATTTTCATGGGAGAACAGATTGTTTGCATGATAAGATTAACTGTTAGTGTTGAGTCCTCATTTCTATTTTTGGTAGGACAGATTTAAACCTTTGATTAAGATGTGCATCTAATGGTGGAGAATGCATATCTCATGAATCCTAGTATTATATAATAGGGTTAGATCTTCATAGCTTAAAGATAGGTAATGTGAATCAATCCAAGTGTTGGAGTTGGTTGTAATTGAGAGAGATAACTCTTGAGGGAAAGAGATCTGTACATCTGAGAGGTGTGGAAGAAAGAGAGATATCTTCATTGTATTTCCTTCTGGAAGAGTTTAATACAAGTTTTCATTGTTTCGTGTATCTCTTATTCTTTGCTGATTCTGATTTCTAGTTACTTATTATTTCTGGTTTAATTCCGTGTTTAGTTGCTTACACAAAAGTAATCAATTATGTTGTAAGATCCTAACAAGTGGTATCAGAGATTGGGTTCACTAACAGGTGGTATTAGATCGTGTTAGTGTTTGTTGATTACAGGTCACTCACAGGGGTTTTTGATTGAGTGGGAGTAAAGCAATGACAAAAAAAAGTAAACTAAGAATGGAGAAGTTCAACGGTAAGAATTATCAATTATGGAGGATGCAGATAGAAGATTATCTGTATCAGAAAGATCTGTACTTACCATTAGGTGGGGTTTCAAGTAAGCCCATAGATATGCAAGATGAACAATAGAATGTTCTTGATAGAAAGGCTCTGGGATCCATAAGGTTGAGCCTGGCATCTTCTGTGATTTTCAACTTATCACAGGCAAAGACAACAGTAGAGTTAATGGATACTTTAGCAACTTTATATGAAAAGCCCTCAGCTTCAAATAAGGTATATCTTATGAAGCAATTATTTAAAATTTAAATGTAGGAAAGTGGATCTGTATCTAGTCATCTAAATGATTTCCATGCAATAGTAAATCAGTTAAATTCAATCAAAATAGTTTTTGATGATGAAATTAAGGCTCTCTTAATTTTATGCTCTTTACCTGAAAGTTGGCATAGTTTGGTAATGACAGTTAGTAATACTGCATCTGCTTCAAATATCTTGAAAGTAGATGATGTTGTTAGTGTAATCTTGAATGAAGAAATTCACAAGAAAAACATAGAGAAAACATCAAGTAATGCTTTAAGTATTGAAAGCAAGGGAAGGCAAAAAGAGAAGGGCAAGCAAAGGAGATCAAGGTCAAAGTCAAAGATGAGAAATAGATCCAAATCCAGAAATGGAAGAAAAATAACCTGCTGGAATTGTGGAAAGATAGGGCATGTAAAGAAAAATTACTGGTTGAAAGTTAAAGAAGAAAATCAGCATGAAGGTAAAGAAGAAGCAAACATTGCAGGTATTGTTACACAAGATGCTCTTATATTTTCTTTGGATAATAAAATAGAATCTTGGGTTTTAGATTCTGGTGCCTCTTTCCATGCAACTCCAAATAGAGAATTTTTCAATGATTATGTCCATGGAGATTTTGGAATAGTTTATTTAGGGGATGATGAGCCTTGTAAAAATTTTGGCAAAGGAAAAGTGCAGCTGAAATTGCAGAATGGCAACACATGGGTGTTGAAGGATGTCATGCATGTACCCATCCTGAAGAGGAATCTAATTTTTACAAGAAAGTTGGGAGATGAGGGTTGCACAGTAACTCTCACAGCTAAATCTTGAAAAGTTTCCAAGGGTGCACTTGTATTAGCCAGAGGTAAGAGAGTAGGTACTCTCTATTTATGTAATTATATTACTAATTATTCTCCTTCTGTTCTATCTACTTCAGATGTAGACGCAAAGTTGTGGCACTGTAAGTTGGCCACATGAGTGAGAAGGGAATGAATGTTCTTAAGTCAAAAGGTAAGCTTTCATATTTGAAGAGCATAGATCTAAATTTTTGTGAGCATTGTATTTTTGGAGAATAGAAGAGAGTGAGATTTCTCAAAACTGGGTCAACAAAGAAGAAGCACAAGTTGGAGCTTGTTCACACAGATGTGTGGGGACCAGCTCAGGTAGCTTCTATTAGAGGATCATGATATTATGTTACTTTCATTGATGATGCTACAAGAAAGGTATAGGTTTATTGCATAAGGAAGAAATATGATGTTTTTGACACATTTATGAAATGAAAAGCTTTAGTTGAGAATGAAACAGGTTTGAGATTGAAGTGCCTTAGATCTGACAATGGTGGTGAGTACTGCAGCTATAAATTCAACAATTACTGTTCTATGAATGGAATACATAGGGAAAAGATGGTTCCAAGGACACCTCAACAAAATGGAGTTGCTGAAAGGATGAATAGAACAATATTGGAGCATGCACGGAGTATGAGGTTGCATGCTAGTTTGGCCTTACAATTTTGGGTAGAAGCTATAGATACTGCAATTTACTTGATTAATAGAGGACCTTCTACTGCTTTAGATGGTTAAATTCTAGAAGAAGCTTGGATAGGTAAAAAGGTAGATCTTTTATTTCTCAGATTTTTTGGTTTTGAAGCTTTTGTGCACATTGATAAAGAAAATAGAAAGAAGCTGGATGCTAAATCTATGTGGTGCACTTTTATTGGTTATGGCTCTAGAGATTTTGGATTTCGGTTATGAAATTTAGGAACTAACAAAATTATTAGAAGCTGTGATAATATTTTTAATGAGAAGGTGATGTATAGTGATCAGCTCAAGAAGCTCAATAATTCTGAGTAGGATAATGTTGATTTGGACGAGGTGATGATCCAAAATGAACCCGCGAGTAAATATAATCACACATAAGAAAACACAAACACTGACATCGATCAGATAGGAACTGACGTCAGTCATACAAGAACTGACATTGGTTAAATAGTAATCGACATCGATAAGACAAAAACTAATGTCAGTCAGGTGAAACTAACGTCGATCAGGTATAGACCCAGAGATGATCGAGATTGATCACTGACAGAAAGGAATTTGGATGGATAGCAAGCTATGGATGAGTCTCAAATGCCCATAAAGAGGTCTGAAAGGGTAAGTAAACCTCCAATTCATGATTCTCCTTCGTTATACTACTTGTTTCTCACTGATGGTGGAGAACTAGAAAGTTTTGATGAGGCAATGCAGGTAGAAACCAGGAAATAGTGGGAGCTTGACATGAATGAGGAAATTGATTCCTTGAAAGAGAACCAAACATGGAATTTGGTTGAGTTGCTAGCCAAAAAGAAAGCACTAAAAAATAGATGGATTTATAGATTAAAGGAAGGTGAGAATAGACAAATGAGACATAAGGCCAGGTTGGTAGTAAAGGGATTTGTACAGAAACCAGGTATTGATTTTGGTGAAATTTTTTCTCCTGTAGTAAAAATGACTTCTATTCTGACTGTATTGTCTTTAGTTGTTATTGAGGATTTGCATCTTGAGCAACTTGATGTTAAGATAGAATTTATTCATGGAGATTTGGATGAAGAAATATATATGAATCAACTAGAAGGTTTTGAGGTCAAAGGTAAGGAGAAACTTGTGTGCAGGTTGAAGAAAAGCTTATATAGTCTTAAGCAAGCTCAAAGACAATGGTATTTAAGGTTTGACAGGTTTATAATAGAGCATGGCCTCAGTAGATGTCAATCTGACCATTGTGTTTATTTTAAGAGATTGGATAATGGTAGATATATTATCCTGTTACTGTATGTAGACGATATGCTTATTGCAGGTTCACACATGCAGGATATTAATGAGCTTATGGTAAAATTAGCTCACACATTTGCCATGAAAAATTTAGGAGCAACAAAGAAAATTCTTAGCATGAGTATTAAGAGAGATAGGAAAAATCATAGTTTTATTTTGTCTCAAGAGGATTATGTGAACAAGGTGTTGGAGAGGTTCAATATGCATGATGCAAAACTGGTAAGCACACCTATGGTTGGACACCTCAAGTTGAGCAAAGAACAGTGTCCTAAATCACATGATGAGGTTGAGTACATGAGTAGAGTTCCATATGCTTCAATAGTTGGGAGCTTGATGTATGCAATGGTATGTACTAGACTTGATATTGCCCAAGCAGTGGAATTTGTTAGCAAGTTTATGGCCAATCCAGGAAAGGAACACTGGAAAGCAGTTCAGTGGATTCTTAGATATTTGAGAGGGACCAATAGTAGGCATTTATGTTATGGAGGGTCAAATACTTCTCTACATGGGTATGTAGATTCGGATATGGCAGGTGACTTGGATGGTAGAAGAAGAACCACAGGATATGTCTTCACTGTTGGTGGAACGGCGGTTAGCTGGATTTCAAAGTTGTAGAAGGTTGTTGCCTTGTCTACTACAGAGGCAGAATACATTGCAGTCACAGAGGCTAGCAAGGAGATGATTTGGATGACTCGGTTCATGGAAGAGTTGGGAAAGGAGCAAGAGAGTTGCAGATTGTACAGTGATAGTCAAAGTGTAATTCATTTGGCAAAGAATTCAGCTTTTCATTCAAGAACCAAACATATATATATAGCTTAGGTACCACTTCATTAGACAGGTATTGGAGGATGGTGAGTTGAAGCTAGAAAATATCCATACAGATAAGAACCCTGTTGATATGTTAACAAAGCTGGTAACAAAGGAGAAGTTGAATCTTTATTCAACTTTTGTTGGTCTTCAAGATTGAACTTGAAGATGGAGAAGCTGAAAGATGTTGTTATACAAGTACAGGTGCAGCTGTTTATCTCCAAGTGGGAGATTGTTGAGTTCTGGAGCTAAAAGCTTCACCAGATGAGCAAATGCAAGGTTGCTAGAGTTACACAGTCACCGACATCGGTCAGGACCGATTGACGTCAGTCAGGGGTCGACTGGGAGCTTTTACCGTTAGTTATATATCAGCCAACGTCAGTCATATGCAGGTAAATAGGGACCGATGTCGGTCACCTGTGCATACCAGAAGTCTATTTTCATGGGAAAATAGATTATTTGCATGATAAGATTAATTGTTAGTGTTGAGTCCTCGTTTCTATTTTTGGTAGAACAGATTTGAACCTTTGATTAAGAGGTGCATCTAATGGTGGAGAATGCATAGCTCATGAATCCTAGTATTATATAATAGAGTTAGATCTTCATAGCTTAAAGACAGGTAATGTGAATCAATCCAAGTGTTGGAGTTGGTTGTAATTGAGAGAGAGATTTCTTGAGGGAAAGAGATCTATACATCTGAGAGGTGTGGAAGAAAGAGAGATTTCTTCATTGTATTTCCATCTGAAAGAGTTTAATACAAGTTTGCATTGTTTCTTGTATCTCTTATTCTTTGTTGATTCTGATTTCTAGTTACTTATTATTTTTAGTTTAATTCTGTGTTTAGTTGCTTACACAAAAGTAATCAATTGTGTAGTAAGATCCTAACAAGAATTCTAATCTTGCTTGTTTCATTATCAATTATGCTTCTAAGTAGGGGAACTCTCTAACCTTGTAGGACTCGCATGGAAAAGTGATTAAAAATTAAATCATGATTTAAGTCTTGAACCTTCCCTTTAATGTTTAAAAGGAACTTAGACGGTTTATTTAATTATTTTTTGAAGTTTTTGAAAACTAAGGCCAAGGGTTCCAATAATTTCACTCAACATTTCAATTTGGTGCTTAAAACTAACACTTACTAATATTTAAACTTCTTTAAGTGTTGTTTTATGCTAAATCAATTATTGATTGTTTGTTCTTTGAGTAAAATGAAGAGTGTGTGTATGCTCTCCCCCCATCTCATATAGGTAACTTGGGTGACCAAGAGCACTTTTTCATTGTGATTGAGCTTTTGTCCAAGGATGAAAAGGAAGTTGTTTAGGTTCTCCCCAAAACCCATATGGTTTGGGTGATCTAAAAATAACCTTTAAATCCTTTTCACTTCATATATTTTTATGAAATTTGACTTGTGAAGGGGAGTTCATAGCCTCTTCATGAGTTTTTTAGGAAATATTTGACCTGAGGTTTCATCTCTCAGCATTGTCTTCAACCCCACTCCATGGTTTGGTATAAAAATTGAGGGAAACCCATTGGGATGTTTGCTTAAGTAGTTAAGCAAACTTCGTTAGTAGAAATCCATCTTGGAACATATGATCAATCAGGACATCGCACTAGACTAAGAAATTAATGGATGTAGTGGTTATGAAAATGATGACTTTTTTCACAACAAGTTGATTGGTGTAGATCCAATTGATGTGAGGCATCTCTAGCATTAGCCATACTTGGGACCATCTAAATGGTTGAAAATTTAAGTTTTAGAACAACCCCATTTACCACAGACATATTGTTGATGCAAGGTGAGTAACCCAAAGTTCCATGTCACTGTACAATATCTTCACATAAATGGGGGTGTAAAATATCCTACCACTTCATGCGATTTTATTTTTGGATTAACAATTAAAATCCTCCCAATAGAGTGTATATATATGGATTTCAACAATATGATTCAACCTTGTTAGTTTAGGGCTTAAGACAATTTACTTATTTGTATTTTAGTCGTTTCCTTTACTTGGTCATGATTTGAGTCTAAAACTTGTTTCTAAACAACACATCATAACTAAACACAGTTTTTTCCACCATTTATTGAACAAGAAGGCATTATGATGATCAAATCCAAATCATCTTTGCCTTATTCAAATCCTCATCTTAAACATTCATGTTTGTATTATCTAAACACAGTTATGCTTGTTTCACTAAATTTTGAATCTATTTGATGTTTAATGAGAAACAAAGATGAAAGGTAGGGATTAGAGATTAGAGATAACCCAGATTAGTTACACACCATATCTAGACGATGTTGAGCACTCCTCTTTGGCTGGGGAGGACTACCTATGAAAAAGAAATTACTACCACCAAAATATTTGTTAGTAGATATATGAGTGGGCTACCAAGCTACACGTTTGTTCTTGGAAGTGTCAAACTTCCTTAAGGATGACAGTCCACTTTTTGAAATAAAATTGGTAATGAATAACAAAATGAAAGAGATAGTAAGAGAGAGATATTCATACCGTTCTTACAATCTGAGTGCAGCAGAGAGTGACATAATGTAGGTAATGTGAGTTGTTGATGTTTTTGGAGGTGGTTGAGGTAGGCACAAGGAGGTTAGTGAAAATCCACAGTCATTGAAATCGATTAGATGACTTATGTCGATAAGGAGATATGGCCAATGTTAATGATATGATTGATGTCAGTTATGTGATTGATGTTGGTAGGGGAAATAGGTCCTAAGGGGTTGCAAAAGAGTTTTCTGAGTTGGGAGGTAGATGTTGGTCAGGTTTATGAGGTTAGAAAGAGTCATAAGGGAGTGTGTAAGCCTCAGGTGAGTCTAAACAGATGGTATGTTTGGAGCAGAGAAAAATAGGTGAAATATTTTTACAACCCCTTTGCAGGGAGAGTCAGGACGTTCGTGAAGTGATAAATAGTACAATGTAAAGTAATTGTAAAATGATTGTTTAAAAGAATTACCAAAAAAATAGAGATATACTTAGTTGATAAAATGGATGAACTATGGGTGCTAGATAGATGGCTCTAGTGAGGCGTGTTAAAGTAATAGGTGAACAGAAAGTTAAGCACATACTACCAATTTAGAAGAATCTAAGCTCTATGCAATATATCAATTCTTAATTTAGATTGATTTGTGCAGAGTACTAGTAAGCCTAAATGTAAAAAGTTGAATGCCAAAAGCCTGTACGTGAATAATTGATTTTTCTTAATTTCTACTGACCTGAACATCAGTTTGGAGTTTGGCTTAAGTAATCAATGTTGGTGATCCCACCAACATCGGCCATGGGTTGACCGATGTCAGTGGTATGAGAATAGGTAAAAGGGCTATTTTTAGCTTATTTTTTGTTCTTTCTCATGCCAAGTGTGGTATCCATTAGGAAATGATAGAAATGTGAGGTTAATAAGGATGTAGTTGGTTAGAAATTTATTTTTGGGGTGAGAACAAGTCATGGGTAGTTAGGATTAGGGGACTAAGTCTTGAGGTGATTCAGAGGGTAAAAACTAGTCTTATGATGAGGTGGCCATGTAAGGTGGCATAAGTAGTGTTTAATTAACTTAATTAAATATTTTAAATTAATTAAATGTGTGAGGGGTAAAAGCATGGGTCAAGAAGGATAATTATTAAAAAGGGATCAAGGGGGGTTTTGACATAGAGAGTTATGCACGTGTGTGACGTAATTTTAGTGTCTACATTTACCCCTTTTTGTATTTTAATTTGTATTGATAAGTTGCAAGACGAAAATAGGAGTTGGATGCACCAGGTATTAGATGAGGTATCCCCCCTCAAAATGGGAACCGACGGAGGAGAAACTAGAATCAGGTATCGGTTTGATAAGAAGTGAATTGGGTGAGTGGATGTTGAGTGAAAAATGTGGTATCACTATTGGCACATATACTACTATGATTTATAGTCGATAAAATCAAGAACAGGTAAAGGTGAGGAGGACTCAGATAGAAATAACCAAATCATAACTTGTAAGTGATAGTTGATAAGGTTAAAATGGTCAAAGTTGTAGTTCTAACAGTCCATGTATTCTAGGTATCCGAGGTAAGAAGTGCCTCTAGTAAACACAAAAGGTTGCAGGTGATAGGGCTATTTGGTCATGATCTAAAAAACTTGATATACATGCATGTGTACAATAGCCAACTATAGCGAGGTAACATAAGCAATCAAGACAAGCAATGCAAGGTTGGTTTAAAAGGGTCAATGATCAAGGAGATATTCATGATCTCTTATCAAAGTCATTGTGGGAGGAGATTTAAGTGATTTCTAAGGTTGAGTGTCATGGTTGGGGAGATATATATGATCTCTAGGTTGGTTGCCATGGTCAAGGAGATATACGTGATCTCCAATTTGCCCTAGATTAGGGGTAGAGTCTAAAGGGTTGTGGTTGGTATTGGAAACTATAATTTAAGGGTGTCGATATTAGTTATGTCATCGATATCAATAGGAAATTTTGATGACATCGGTGGCTTAGGTCAAGGATACCATTGTTGGTGGGCAACCAAATTTGATAAAAGGAAGTTTGGCGGCCCACCAAAACTCATTTGCAACATTTGATTGGAGAGAAAAAGACATTTGAGTGATAGTGAGATGACAGAGCTAGGAGGGGACCTAGTTGGAGGCATGCCACCACAAGGACCAGTTATTCTAGCTCAGAGGAGACAGAGAGATGAGGTAAGATCCTCTATGAATTAAATTTGAATTTAAGTTTGTTAATTTGTTATGTTTAGGCTAAATTAAAAATTTGGGAAAAAAATGTGTTGAGGGGGTTAGGAAATGGGGTGGGGTAGGTTTAGGTTAATTTGGGAGGGATTTAGGGGTAGGTTTTAAGAAAAAACTAAAAAGTTAGGAGATGGGTTGTTCAGCCCTAGGGTCGAACCAATCATTGATGTCAATGGGGTTCACCAATGTCGGTCAACATGATGTCGATGTCTGTGGGGTTTGTCGATGTTGGTTGACACCAAACACTGATATTGGCATATAAAATCAATGTCAGTGATTTTGAAAACCCTAAAATATGAGAAATGCCAATTTTGGATCTCCAATTGAAGTAGTTAACTAGCCTAATGGCCGAGCTAACCTTAAAAAACCTTGTGTCAATTGAGTGTTGCCCATATACCCTGATTGAGGGCCTTAAGTGTTAAGGTATGGAGCTAAAAGCTTTGTCGATGAGCGAATACAGAAGTTACTGGAGTCCACAGTCTCCGTCGACGGTCAAGAATAGACCAGAGGCTGCCGACATCGATAGTATATCGGTCGACGTCGGTCACAGGCAGGCAGACAGGGATCGATGTCGGTCACCTGTGCATCCAGAATCTATTTTCATGGATAGAACAGAATGCTTGCATGATAGGATTAAGTGATAGTCTTAAGTCTGCATTTCTATTTTAAGTAGAATTGATTTGAGCCCTTGATTAGGAGGTGCATCTAATGGTTGTAAATGCATGCTCATGTTTCCTAATATTATATATAGGATAGATCTTCATAGCTTATTTAGAGAATAGAAAACAGTACAAGAATTATATATGTATATCAATGCTGGAGTTGATTGTAATTAAGAGAGAGAACTCTTGAGGGAAAGAGATCTGTACATTTGAGAGAGGTGTGGAAGAAAAGAAGTTTTTTCAATTGTAATTCCTTCTGTAAAGAGTTTAATACAAATTTTCAGGGTGGTTTATGGTATCTCTTGTTCTTTGCTATTTCTGATTCTAGTTACTTATCATTTTGGTTTAATTCCATATTTATTTACTTTCATATTGTAATCAACTTTGTTGGTTGATCCCAAACAAGTGGTATCAGAGCCCAGGTTGACTAACAGGTGTTTCAGATCTGGTTAGTGTGTATTGATTATAGGTTACTCACATGGATTTTTGTTTGAGTGGGAGAAAGCAATGACAGAAAAAAGTAAACTTAGAATGGAGAAGTTTAATGGCAAGAATTACCAATTATGGAGAATGCAGATAGAAGATTATCTGTATCAAAAAGATCTATACTTACCATTAGGTGGAGTTTCAAAGAAGCCCACAGACATGGAAGATGAAGAATGAGAAGTTCTTGATAGAAAGGCTCTTGGATCTATAAGATTGAGTCTAGCATCTACTGTGATATCTAATTTATCACAGGAAAAGTCTATGCTAGAGTTAATGACTACTTTAGCAAATTTATATGAAAAACCCTCAGCTTCAAATAAGGTATATCTTATGAAGCAGTTATTTAATTTACAAATGCAGGAAGGTGGATCTGTATCTAATCATCTAAATGATTTCCATGGAATTATAAACTAATTAAATTCAGTCAAAATAGTGTTTGATGATGAAATTAAAGCTCTATTAATCTTATGCTCTTTACCTGAGAGCTGGCATAGCTTGGTAATGGCAGTTAGTAATACTGCATCTGTTTTAAATATTTTAAAAGTAGATGATGTTGTTAGTGTAATCTTGAATGAAGAAATTCACAGGAAAAGTACAAAGGAAACATCAGGGAATGCTTTAAGTTTTGAGAGTATGAGAAGGCAAAAAGAGAAGAGCAAGAAAGGGAGATCAAGGTCTAAGTCAAAGATGAGAGGTAGATCTAAATACAAAAATGGTAGGAGGATAGCCTACTGAAACTGTGGAAAGATAGGGCACATAAGCAAAGATTACTGGTCAAAACCTAAAGAGGATAATCAGCATGAAGGTAAAGAAGAAGCAAAATTTATAGGGATTGTTGCACAAGATGCTCTTATATTCTCTTTGCATAATAATATAGAATATTGGGTTTTAGATTCTGGTGCATCTCTCCATGCAACCCCTAATAGAGAATATTTCAGTGACTATGTCCATGGAGATTTTGAAATAGTTTATTTAGGGGATGATGAGCCTTGCAAAATAGTTGGCAAAGGAAAAGTGCAGTTGAAAATGTAGAATGGCAACACATGGGTGTTGAGAGATGTCATGCATGTTCCCAGCTTGAAGAGGAATTTGATTTCTGCAGGAAAGTTAGGGGATGCGGGTTGTACAATAACTCTCACAGCTAAATCTTGAAAGGTGTCCAAGGGTGCACTTGTAATGGCCAGAGGTAAGAGAGTATGTACTCTCTATTTATGTAATTGTATTACTGATAATTTTCCTTCTGTATTATCTACTTCAGATGTAGATACAAAGTTGTGGCACCAGAGGCTTGGCCACATGAGTGAGAAGGGAATGACAATTCTTAAATCAAAAGGTAAGCTTTTAGATTTGAAAAGCATAGATCTAGATTTTTCTGAGCACTGTATTTTTGGGAAATAGAAGAGAGTGAGTTTTCTCAAGACTGGATCAACAAAGAAGAAGCATAAATTGGAGCTTGTTCACACAGACGTGTGGGGACCGGCTCAGGTTGCTTCTATTAGAGGATCATAGTACTATGTTTTCTTTACAGATGATGCTATAAGAAAGGTATGGATCTATTGTATAAAGAAGAAATCTGATATTTTTGACATGTTTAAGATTTGAAAAGCTATGGTTGAGGATGAAACAGGCAGGAGATTGAAGTGCCTGAGATCTGACAATGGTGGTGAGTTTTGCAGCTATAAGTTCAATTGGTATTGTTATATGCATGGAATTCGTAGGCAAAGGATGGTTCCAAAGATGCCTCAGCAAAATGGTGTTGCTGAAAGGATGAACAAAACAATCATGGAGCGTGCAAGGTGTATGAGATTGCATGTTGGTTTGCCCTTAGAGTTTTGGGCAGAAGCTATGGATACTGTAGTGTACCTGATTAATAGAGGACCCTCTATAGCCCTGAATGGTGGAATTCCAAAAGAGGCATGGATAGTTAAAAAGGTAGATCTCTCATTTCTCAAAGTTTCTTGGTTGTGAAGCCTTTGTGCACGTTGATAAGAAAAATAGAAAGAAGCTGGATGCCAAGTCTATGAGGTGCATATTTATTGGCTATGGCTCTGATAATTTTGGATTCAAGTTTTGGAATCTAGGAACTAACAAAATAATTAGGAGCCGTGATATTGTTTTTAATGAAAAAATAATGTATAGTGATCAGCTCAAGAAGCTGAATCAATCTGAGCAGAGCAATGGAGAATTGGATGAGTTAAAGGTCCCAAATGAGCTCGCAAGAAAGAATAATCACAGACAAGAAAACACAGAGAGCAACGTCAGTCAGGTAGGGACCGACGTCAGCCGTACAGGAACCGATGTTGGTCAGACAGTGACTGACGTCAGTCAGGCAGGACTAATGTCAGTCAGTTACAGGCCTGGAAGTGATCGAGGTCGGTCACTGTCAGAGACTTTGGGCAGACAGCGTGTTGTGAATGAGTCTCAAACGCCCATTAGGAGGTCAGAAAGGGTAAGTAAACCTCCAATTTGATATTCCCCTTCATTATTCTATTTATTGCTTATTGATGGTGGAGAACTAGAGAGTTTTGATGAAGCACTACAGGTGGAATCCAAGAGTCAGTGGGAGCTAGGCATGAATGAGGAAATTGATTCCTTGAAAGAGAACCAAACATGGGATTTAGTTGAGTTGCCAGCAGGAAAAAAGACACTGAAGAACAGATGGATCTACAGATTGAAGGAAGGTGAGAATGGACAGATGAGATATAAGGCCAGGTTGGTAGTGAAAGGATTTGCACAAAAACCAGGTATTGATTTTGGTGAGATTTTTTCTTTTGTTGTTAAAATGACTTCTATACGAACTGTACTGTCTTTAGTTTCTATTGAGGATTTGCATCTTGAGCAGCTTGATGTTAAGACAACATTTTTTCATGGAGATTTGGATGAGGAAATATATATGGATCAGCCGGAAGGATTTGAGGTCAAGGATAAGGAGAAGCTAGTGTGCAAATTGAAGAAAAGCTTGTATGGCCTCAAGCAAGCTCCTAGACAATGGTATCTGAGATTTGATAGGTTTATGACTGAGCATGGCTACAGTAGATGTCAATCTAACCATTGTGTGTATTTTTAAGATATTGGATAATGGTAGATATATTAATCTTTTGTTGTATGTAGATGATATGTTGGTTGCAGGATCACACATGTAGGATATCTCTAAGCTTAAGGTGAAATTAGCTCACACATTTGCCATGAAGGATTCGGGAGCAGCAAAGAAAATCCTTGGCATGAACATTAAGAGAGACAAGAAAAATCACAGGTTGATTTTGTCTCAAGAGGATTATGTTAACAAGGTGTTCAAACGGTTCAATATGCAGGATGCAAAACTGGTAAGCACACCTATGGCTAGACACTTCAAGTTGAGTAAAGAACAGTGTCCTAATTCATATGATGAGGTAGAGTACATGAGGAAAGTGCCATATGCTTCCACAGTAGGAAGATTAATGTATGTAATGGTTTGTTCTAGGCCTAATATTGCCCAAGCAGTGGGAGTTGTAAGTAAGTATATGGCTAATCTAGGAAAGGAACACTGAAAAGTAGTTCAGTGGATCCTCAGATATCTGAGAGGGACCAGCAGTAGGAATTTGTGCTATGGTGGTTCAAACACTTATCTACATGGTTATGTAGATTCAGATATGGCAGGTGATTTGGATGGTAGAAGAAGCACCACAAGATATGTTTTCACTGTTGGTAGAACGACGGTTAGCTGGATTTCAAAGTTGCAGAAGGTTGTTGCCTTGTCAACTATAGAAGTAGAATATATTGCAGTCACAGAGGCTAGCAAAGAGATGATATGGATGACACAGTTCATGGAAGAGCTAGAAAAGGAGTAAGAGAGTTGCATATTATATAGTGATAGTCAGAGTGCAATTCATTTGGCTAAGAATTCAGCCTTTCATCCAAGAACCAAGCATATACAGCTTAGGTACCACTTCATTAGACAGGTATTGGAGGATGGTGAGTTGAAGCTGGAGAAGATCCATACAGATAAGAACCCTGTTGATATGTTAACCAAGCCGGTAACAAAGGAGAAGTTGAATATTCATTCAACTTTTGTTGGTCTTCATGATTGAGTTTGAAGATGGAGGAGCTAGAAGATGTTGCTGTACAGGTACTGGTGCAGTTGTTTATCTCCAAGTGGGAGATTGTTAAGGTATGGAGCTAAAAGCTTCATCGATGAGTGAATGCAGAAGTTGCTGGAGTCCACAGTCACCGTCGATGATCAAGAATAGACCAGAGGCTGTCGACATCGGTAGTATATCGGCCGATGTCGGTCACAGGCAGGCAGACAGGGACCGACGTCGGTCACCTGTGCATCTAGAATCTATTTTCGTGGACAAAATAGAATGCTTGCATGATAAGATTAAGTGATAGTCTTAAGTCCACGTTTCTATTTTAAGTAGAACTGATTTGAGCCCTTGATTAGGAGGTGCATCTAATGGTTGTAAATGCATGCTTAGGTTTCCTAATATTATATATAGGATAGATCTTCATAGCTTATTTAGAGAATAGAAAACAGTACAAGAATTATATATGTATATCAATTCAGGTTGTTGGAGTTGATTGTAATTAAGAGAGAGAACTCTTGAGGAAAAGAGATCTAAGAAGAGATCTGTACATCTGAGAGAGGTGTGGAAGAAAAGAAGTTTTTTCAATTGTAATTCCTTCTGTAAAGAGTTTAATACAAATTTTCAGGGTGGTTTCTTGTATCTCTTGTTCTTTGTTATTTTTGATTCTAGTTACTTATCATTCTAGTTTAATTCCGTATTTATTTGCTTTCATATTGTAATCAACTTTGTTGGTTGATCCCCAACATCAAGCCAATGTAATTCTCCCAGTGCATAAGGAAAAATATCTAATGTATGGTTAAAAGTGTGTTAAGGGAAATGGTTAGGAAAAGGTAGGTTGAAATAGGTCATGGGACCTAGGGCTTAAATATAGGTCATAGGGTCGAGGGTTTGGGATATAATTCATGGGGCCTAGGGTCGTGATAGGTAGTTGGGCCTAGGGTGGAGAGATAGGTAGTGAGGCCTAGGGTGGAGATGGGAGAACATGTTAGAGAGTTAGGTGGAAATATGGCTGAGCTAACTTTAGAAGACCCCATGTCAACTGAGTGCTACCTACATAGCTTGATTGAGGGCCTCAAGCCAATGTAGTTCTCTCAGAGCAAAGGGAAAAAAGGGGGTAGTTTATATTGGAAAGTATATGACTTGAATTTTGTGTGTATGGATGCGAGCTAGGTAGGAGTTAATGTTATAAGATTAACTATCGACATTAATAATGCGGATGAGGAGGGATGTCACCATAGACAAGTGGGAGCACATGATAGTCATAGGGTTAAGAGGAGTGTGATGATATTACAGGGTTGCGTGGGATGTTAGTTTGATGATAGCATTGATAAAGAGGTGGGATCACACCACAAACACCTTCTATTTACTGATTAGAGAGTTGACAATGACACAGGAGGATGTGTATAAGATTTTAAGGTTGTCACTCTAGGGTGAGAAGCTCTTCTCATGTTTGAGAGAGGAGCATGATATTCACATGGTTACATTATTTGGAGAGCATGTTAGTGAGGTGACCTATCACTTATCGAGCTTTTCCAACGAGCTATTTTACACTATTGATGAGGAGCAACATCAGTTGAGCATCTTGATGATGATAGGGATTATAGTATATGCATTACTGAATGCAAATGGTGGGATATCCTATTTCATTGACAGGTGTTCTAGTGTAGATGGTTGAGTAGCAGACCATATTTGCATGGGGATCAACTTTTCTGGCACAGTTGTACAGAGTGCTATGGGGGTCGAGGCTGTGATGATGGTACAATTTGTGTGTCAGGCATTTACTCCATTGTTGGGTATATGAGCATATCATGGTGACACAACCATTGGGGTTACCCACCATGATTTTAGTTAGTTTCAGGGTTGGTTTTAGATGATGAAGAGATGGTATGGCCTAGACATGAGTAGATGGCATAGTACAAGATATTGATCATTATAGGTGCATGATAGAGGGATTAATTCCCACATATATTTTTTGGAGGCCCTACTTGACATACCCTACATTCAGAGTGTAGACAAAGTAGCTTGTTGGTTTAAAAATCACATTATGGGTCAGAGGGAGATGAGTCAGAGAGTTAGAGATGATACCTGTGGCATGGGTCAGGAGATAGTTTAGCTTGATATAAGATGTACCTCCTACCTTTCCTCAATATAGGAGGGATGATATAGAGGCACCCCTACCCTTCCCCTAGGAGACAAATGGGATAAATTTTGAAGAACTATCAACAGGCTCAGGTGTAGTAGATCCTGGATGCACAATGATGTATCTTTCATGGTCGACAGGTTTGCATCCCATGGTTTAGGTCAGGAGGCCACCACCAATTTTACAAGGGGTGATGAGAGAGAGAGAGAGATGTAGTTGTATAGGCTTGAGATGTAATGATATAGGCACATGATGCAGCAGTACAGGCCCAAGATGTGGCAGTGCAGGCTCAAGATGCAACTCAAGCACATGTATTAGTTTTATAGGGATAGGTGGTGACATTATAGGGCCAAGTTGGGGCATTACAGGGCCAGGTCAGGGTATTATAGGGTCAGGTTACTGCACTAACAATAGAGAGGGATAGTATGAGAATAACAAGTCAGGCTACTCCTCCTCCACCATAGGGACCAATACATGGGCTTTCAGTGGGTGCAATGGGACCATCATAGATTGTATCTTTAGCGAGGTACAACACTGCTCTTGATGATATTTCTTATTATGAGAGGGCCATTAGGGAATTCCCATAGATTCAGAGGTATTCTAATTTTAGAGAGTAGGAGAGATCAGTGACACGTGCCACAGCTTCTAGCTCACGTAGACGCAGATAGGTAGAGAGTGGTGATGACACTGCTTCATGACCATGAGTATAGCCTCGAGGATTCTGATCACTAGATTTTCTTATTGTTATGTATGTTGTATACACATCGGCCTACGAGCTAAAGATGAGATGTATATTTTGAGGGAGAGATGATATTTTTATGATCTATTGATGTACATTTATGTTTAACATGTATATATATATGTATGTATGTATGTATGTATATGAGATGTGTTAATTTGAGATGCGTTTATTATGATGGTGATGATGATGTGGATGTTTATATTATGTTAATGTTATTTTAATGTTGAGCATGTTAGTTGAGTTAGACTAGCATTTCCCATATGTGTGATGATATATGTATAGTTGATTTGTTAGCTTCATCTTAGCATTTTTCCATATTTGTGATGGTGTATGCTTAAAATAAATGGAGTTGGCTTGATAGTGCTTGTATGAAGTTTTCATCTCAGCAGAGAGATCGACATGTGATTGGGATGGGAAATAAAGAGGTAGGATGCTCGTGTATTGGCAAAGACCATAATCATAACATAAATAGGCTCATAAATATGAGCCTCTTTCATGCTTTACATCATTTGACCATTTTGTTTGTTAGAGAAGCGTCATACTCACCTTGTATCAAATGAGTTCAAATTCCATTGAAAGAGTATGAGGTGAAAAAGGTAAAATGAGTGAGAGTGTTTGGGTAGCATAACCTTCAAAGTGGGGATGGTATGTCCCTGTTGTGGGTGACCTAAGAGCTACTATCGGCAAGTCCATGACTTAAAGTTTTTTTTTTTTTTGTAAGCTGATCAATATAGGAAGCCTATAATGGGATTTTATTTGTGTTGAGGCCATATGAAGCTAATCAATACAAGAAGATTTTTTTTTAATTATTATTTCCCTTAATAGCAAAGCTTGGCCTAGCCATCCTTCAAGGGAGTGTTCTAATCATTTGTTTTTGATTTTTAATAGTTGTCCTTCAAGGTAACAGTCTATTGATAATATCAAAGAGAATGTACATAGCTATCCTTCAAGGGAGCAATCTACGTTGAGAATCATGACCTAAGAGATTATAACTTGTCTACATATCCCTTTTTTTTTTTTTACTTTTAGTCATGGACAAGACTATAGTGGCTTAGGGGTTTTCCACTTTGAGGGCAAAGCCATATCACTTTGTAGATTAACTAAGTGTGTAGGAGTAAGGGTTAAGAGGAAGGGAGATGAATGTAATAGGATTGCTCAAGGGATGAGCTCAAGTTAAACATGAGGTGAAGCATCAATTGATTAACAAAAGAATGGTCATAGGTGTAAAGTATTTAAAGACTCGGGTCCTGGCTTTCCTTTGAGAGAAGATAAGCTATAGGTTCCTGAGCCATACTTGTGAGTTGAGATGTAGGGTCCAAGCCAATTAGGAACAAACTTACCCCATTTGTTTTTCTCCATGTTTGTCACATGTTGATTTTCCTTTAAGATGAGATGTCTAATATTGAAATCTTGCTCCTTGAGATTTTTGTTGTAAGCATGTTTGATACACTCTTGATAGATTTAGAGGTGGTTGAGGGCTATGAGACGACACTCATCAAGCAACTCAAGTTAAGCCAAATGTTCTTGGTGAAATTCATCGTTAGTATGTCTTATAGAGAGATGCAAAGAGAAGGAATCTAGACCTCAAGAGGCAAAATAACATCCATCACGTAGACCAAAAAAAAAGGTGTAGCACCTGTAGGGGTTTGAATGCTAGTGTGGTAAGCCCATAAAGTAAAGGGAATGTGTGTGTGCCAATCCTTGCCAATATCATTGACTACATTCATGAGGATTTTGGTCAATGTTTTGTTAGAATCTTTTGCCTGTCTATTTGCTTATGGATAGTATGGTAGTGAGAAGCTTAATTTGATTTCAAAGGTGTCGAAAAGATTTTGGACGGTCTTGTTTTTAAGAGATTTGTCATTATTTGTTATAATTTTATAGGGGACACCAAAATGATAGATGATGTGATGGTTGATAAAGTCAACAATTTTGTCAGCCTTAGTGGAGATGAGAGGAATGGCTTTAACCCACTTGGTGAAGTATTCAGTGGCAGTAATAATAAAATAGTGACAGAGGGATGAATGAGGGTTAATCTCATTTATTAGATCCAAGCCGCATTATGAGAAGGGCCAGAAGTATTTGGTGATTTGTAATGCATGACTTGGAACATGAAGGAGGTTAGCGTGTTGTTGAAATTTGACATAATGTCAAACATAATCACTACAATCTTGATGGAGTGTTGGCCAATAATAGCCAAGTCAAAGGATATGTTTGGCAACTGCATGACCATTGAAATGTGAACCATAAATCCCATCATGAAATTCCTTAATAGTGAAGGGTTTCTTAGTACTAGTGAGGCATCTAAGGAGGAGACCATCAAAACCTCACTTGTAGAGAAGTCCCCCTAGCATAGTGTAACGAGTGGCACGTTTCATGAAGGCACGTCTCCCATTATTGGAGAGATCAGAAGGCATAATAGAAAAGGAAAGGTAATCTGTGAGTTGCTTGTACCATAAGTCATGTGGGTTGTATGTTACATTTTTGATAAAAATGATGTTAGTTGATACATAGGAGGGCAATGTTAAGCGATGCACAGTGACAAATATTTTTGAGGAATAGGGTGAAGAGGGTATGTGTAAAGCAAGTGAAGCCATTGTGTCATCAAACTTTTTTGTAGATCAAGGAATAATTTGTAAGAGGTAGGAATTAAATGATCCCATAATGTATCTACACGATGTTTATATCGCTACAAAATTTTGTTTTTGCATAGGTAGGAACCATTAACCTGATTCAGGTTATGAAATTGTTTGATATTAGTAGGTGGAGGCATCTCTAGTATTGCTCGAACCTTAGCAGGGTTGACTTCAATACCATGAAGAGAAATGATAAAGCCTAAAAGCTTACCAAAAAGGACATCAAAGACCATTTCTTTGGGTTTAGTCAAACGTTATATGGGAGGATATGAGTGAATATGATTTTGAGAATCGTCAAGTGATCTTGGTGAAGTTTAGTTTTTCCAAGTAAGTCATCGATGTAGTCTTCCATAATTTTGTGTAGGAGATCATGGAAGATGTAAGTCATGGCACGTTGGTAGGTGGCACCAGCGTTCTTTAGACCAAAAGGCATGATCTGATAATAAAAAGTCCCCTATGGGGTAATGAAAGTTGTCTTGTGTGGATCCTCAAAAGCAACCAAGATTTGATTATATTTTGAGAACCTATCCATAAGTGATAGCATCTCATGGCTGGTTGTTAGATCAACAAGTTGGTTGATACTTGGCAAAGGGAATTCATCTTTTGGACAAGCAAGGTTTAAGTCATGGTAGTCGGTGTAGATGCAGATTCCTCCGATCACTTTTGTGAAAGGAACAATATTGGAAACCCATTGTGGGTAGTCGATGGGTTGGATAAAGTTTATAGAAAGGAGGCGTTGGAACTCTTCTTTGACAATGAAAACAATACAAGGATGCATTCTGTGAAGCTTTTACTTAACAGGTTTAGCATCTCGATTGGCGATAATGTTATGGTTGACGATAGAGGGATCGATACCAGGCATGTCATTATAAGACAAAGCGAAGGCTTTCCTATCATTATTAAGAAATGTGGCATAATTAGCTTGCTTAGAGGAATCCAAAGATTGGCCAATCTTGAGGACCTGAGGATTATAATGAGAGGGCAAATTGATGTCAATGGTTGATTCATTTAACATAAATTGTGTTTTGGATGGGAGTGATAGTTGGATATAGGAATCATCTGCACCCATGTATGTGATAATAGCATCATCATCTTGACATTGGATAGTGTTGATAGTGAGAGATTCTTCATCAATCATTTTAGGATGAATGAGAGGAAGGGACCTTGTTTTCTTACCATGGTGATAGGTGAGAGGCCCCAAATGGATGGCATATATTGAAAAAAAATTAGGAGGTATAGATACCTCTAATTTGATAGGTGCTGGTGGAGAAGAGGTTGGAGAAGGAGAAATTGGGTCTTCAATAATTGGTACATGGGAAGTTTTGGTGAGTTTAGTTGGTTCATCATAACCCACTCCATGCCTTTTTTTGGATTTTTCAATGGTTTTGCTAGTGGGATATTCAATGGGCATATGAACACCCTGATCATAATGGCCCAAACCAAATCCTTTCTAGGTACACCTATAAAGATAGGTGTGAGCGAAACTAGGCTTGCTCAGGAAAGAGAAGTCACAGGTAAATGGTTGTGGTGAATAGGATGGATTGCTGATAGCGAGAGCTTGATTAATTCCACCATATGTGAAATTAGTTTGAAGGTTAGGAGGCCCATAAGGGATGACCATCCCAATATGGGGATCATAATTTGGGTGCATATGAAGCTTTCCATACTCTTGTGAAGTATGAAACATGTCAAGCATCAATAAACGATATTCTCTGAGTGATAACTGCTTGAAATTTTTCTCCATGGGATCTTTGTCAAAAATTTGTGTCACTAGTATCTGTGTAACCAGGGTAGTGGAGCTTGTGGAAGCTTTAGAAGTATCATGCAGAGCAGATGATGTCTTTAATAGAATGAGAACATCATTGGGACTATAAGTCATGTTGCATGTTTTAAATGGAGGTGGGTCAATGGGTATAACATGTACTTGCCCATTATGCTCAAACTTGACACAATGGTGCAAAGTTGAGGGCACACATACCATAACACATATCTAAGGTTGTCCAAGAAGTATGTTGTATTAGAACTCTCCTTTTACAACATAAAATATCTCAAGAATTGTTTGGGGACATACATGGATATGTAAGACAACAGTGCCCACTATACTAGCTATGACATCGTTAAAGGAGTGAAGCACCGCATCTGTTTGAGACATGCAATTATTGAGAAGAGCTAGTTGTTTGTAGGCATGGGTGGAGATAATGTTAATACTATCTCCCCCATTGATCATGACTCTTTTGACACAAGTTTGATTGATATATGTGGTAATAAAAAGGGTAGAATCTTGATCTTTAGGGTGTTAAAGTGGAATTTCCAAATCACTAAAGGAAATCAAGGAGATGGAGTTAAGAGAGCTGACCAAAGCTGCAAGAGGTTGGGAATTGTTAGGTTGTACCTCAACCACTTTCAAGGCACTAATCAAAGCTTGAAAATTTTGGGGTGAGTTTTGGATTGACTCATATAAGGACATTTTCAAAGGAGTCTGGTGAAGTTGTTTCACCATCGAGCTTTGAATAACTTCTGAAGACGTTAGTTTCAGGACACCCAAGATGAAAATCTTGGGTTTCAAAAGATGAGTGTCTTTAGAGAAGGGATGATCCCAAGGAGCAGTGACCTTTTCCTTACCTTTATCCTTTTGATTTTACGACCGCATGCCCACATTAACTTTATTGATCTAAAATATAGGTGAAAGAGGTGGAAAAGGGGGTAAAACAACATATTTGGGTTTGAATTCAGGTGGAATAGTATGAGGCATTGTGGATGCCAGAGGTGGAATAGTAGGAAGGTTAATGGGAGTATCAACAAAGAGAATGTCGACATCAAAGTGTTGTTAAATGACTATTGTGAGAGCTTTACAAATCTTTGTATCGTGTCTAGGTGAACGATGATATAGACACTTGTGTATCATTCAACCAAGATGGCTTCGGTCCAAGAGGGCTATAAGGATTAATGGGAGGAAGAGTTATTATAGAAGATTGCAATAATTGATGTAGGAAAAATCTCTAAGAGCTTACGAGTGGGCTAACACTTGTTGTGGTAATAGGAGGGGACACCTTCTTTTGTTTAGGAGTTGCAGGGGTGATTTTGTGTGGCACCTTTTTAGGTGGCAGTAGAGTTACATGTTTTGTTGACACTTTATTAGTGTTAGGCATCATGGTGTCATATGTGAAAGGCCTACCAGGTGGTAGAGGTAATAGTGGAGGTAACTTAGCCTTTTGTTTTGCTTTGATTGGTGATACTCCAACTAAAGTAGAAGGGTATAGTCCTAAAATTGATTGCAAAGTTGAAGGTTGAAGAGGGAAGGATTGGTGAGATCTAGAAAACTTAACATTTTTTTATAGTTCAGGCTGTGAAACACTAACTTGTGGTTGGAGAGCCAGATTTAATTTCACCTGTGGATGAATTAGATTAGAGATCAAACGTACACCTTAAGACCTGATCTACTTTAATGTGGCAAATGCCTGCAAGGTTGAGGGCTCTGACATAAATGGATGAGCTTCTGGTGATTTTGGTGAAGAAGCTTTGGCTTTGTCAAAATCCTTGGGGTTAAGGGGAGTGAGAGGGTTAGTGGTAAAATTCAACACTCATTGTGTAGGATAAGGAGTTTTAAGTCAGTCTCAAAATGCTGCGTGATCTAGCTTTGTGGAGTCAAGAAATTCTATAATTTTCACTAACCGTGAGAAGGGTTTAGATGAAGTTGATGTAGGCATTACGGTTGCTTCTTTAGAAGGTTAAGGTGATTGAGAAAGAGGGAAATTATTGGTCTCTACTACCTCAGGCCAAAGAGGAGAAAGAACCGCAACAAGGTCTTTTTTGATAGAGATAGGAGAAGAGGCTTGGTCTTCTATGGGTGGAAGAGAGTTAGGCAAAGAGGGTTCCTTAAGGGGTATAACACATGAATGATGTTCCCATCAACATGTGGTTGTGGAAAAGGTAAGGCATGGTCCTAAAGTGGTAAGAGGATAGGTAACATTGGTGTAAAAGTAACTAGAAATACAGGCTCCTCTGGTGGCAAAAGGAGTGGTAAAGGAGGCTCTTCCTCACGTAAGAGTGGAACAGGGGAAATAGGCTCTTCTACCTGAGGAGGAAGAATGAGAAAAATAAATTCCATGGACTGTGGGGGAGGAGTGGTAAAATGGGTGCCTTTTGTTGTGGGAGAGATTAAATTGGAGGTAAAGGAAAGACCATATTAACTGTATGGATATTATGATCACATGAGTTATTAGTCATGGTTTGAATAATATTTTGATTGGGTGAATGGTTAGAAAAAATCTATTTGAACACATCCATATTTTGATTAGTAGGTACATTAGGGTTATCCAAGATTAGATCACCCCTATCAATCATGTCTTGAACAATGCTATTGAATGTTTTATAGTTATTAGAATTGTGGCTTTTGACTCGATGGTAGCCACAAAACTCATCCTCCTTGTACCAAGTTGGAATAGGATGGGAGGGGTCAAACTGTATAAGAGGCTTGACTTGAGGAAGGGTTATGGCTCCTTATTACAATGGTTTTTCCAAAATGGAAGTATATGACTCCCCAATGGGAGAGTATTATCTTTGTTCATATCATTGTTGGAATTGCTTGGTTGGATTTTGGGAAGTCAAGGAATTAGGTTGGTTTATGGTTGTGGAAGAAGCTGATTTAATGACCACCACATTGGTGGAGCCTTTAGATTTTTGGTTAGAAAGAGAAGTTTTAGAAAAGAGGAGTCATTCAGTTTGGAATTGGCATTCTTACTGCACAACTTGACTCTGCTTTCATCTATAACATGAATCTCAAGTTTTCATGCCATTGTAAAGGCTTCATCAAATGTACAAAAAGTTTGTACTCAGAGTGTGGAAAAAATGTGCTTAGCACATGCCCTTGAGAAGATCTCAATAAGCTCAAGTTAGGGTAAGGAGAAGGAGAGTTGATTGATTAATCCTCTCCATCAAGCAACAAAATATGTGATAAACTTGTCATCAAATTGTCTAATAGAATAAAGGTCTGTAATAGAAACCTTTTTAGAAATGTTAATAGAGAAATGGTCTAAGAATATTTATGCGAGTTGGGTAAATGAAAAAGGGAGTGTCGAGTTATAGAGATATACCAATCCAGGGCAACACCCATAAGAGACATAGGGAAAGTGCAAAGTAATAACACATCATCATGCCCTATTAAATAACAAGCATGTCTAAATGCTAGCAAATGTTGTTGTGGGTCCTCTTTACTCTAGAAACGAGTAAATTTGTAGAGTTCCCATTGGTTTGGATAAGGGAAAATAGGCATAAAAAGATGGATGGATTCATTGCATATTTGATCATTAGATAACACATTCTTTGAACCCGACACAGATGTCTCTAGATTAGACATCTTGTCCATCAACATCTTAATGAGGTCTAGAGGGGGATTGGTTTGGGAGATACCCCCTAAGTTACAAAGAACCTCATAGGAAGCAGAGGGAGCATATGACATAGCTTGTTGAGGTTGTGTGGACTCAACATAGGGATAATGAGTCATAGGCTAGGGACGAAAAGAAAAGGGGCTTGTCCCATTGGGTTAGAGACTATGCTTTGGTTGGATGTTGTTATTATATGTTGGGTTATTGGCATGGTTATACTAGGTGAAGGGTGAGTCGTAGCTTAGGTAATTATAGGTGAAAGAGTAGATGGAATAGGTACCACCAAATTTTGAAATGGGGTGAGACTTGACTGAAGTGTTTGTGTTTTGAAAGCAATGAAGTCACGCCAAGGTTTAGGTGGGATTGGGCAGTTGGTGATGCTAAACTTTAGACATTGTTTATGGTTGTGTTACTTGTCGAAGCAGTGGTTTGAGTAACCATGGAAAAAATAGTGAAGACATCTGAAATTGAAGTTGTCTCCATTAGAGAAGTTGGCATACCATATAGTGGGTCACTCGAAGAATTGTGGGTTTGGCTCATGGCAAGGTAATGTTTAAGGGTTGCCACATTGTGATCAAGAAATTTAGCAAAATCTTGATTTCCTTCAAACACAATGGGAATTTGGTTGGGACTAGGAGTATGCTCTGTATTTGAAGTATGCTCCATGATAGAATCAACAACAAGAGGGGAAGGTGGAAGTGGTTGTCGGCTTGCGTCATCAGTGAGAATTTTGGCTTGGGCTCACGTCAATACCATGCAAGAAGTATAAATAGTGTTAATACTCTGTATTAGTGACAAAATAAATAAAAACTAGATTTGGGTGCAGGTAAGTAGGTTGTTTTAGCTTTCTATTTTGAGCAAACTAAAATTACACAGTCACCGACGTCGATCACCTAAACGATATCGGTAGTTAAAGTTTGTCAATGTTAGTAAGATTAACCGATGTCAGTAGGCTACAACCTACTGACATCGGTGGGATTAACTGATGTCAATCACTATGATATCCTAAAAGATGGAAAATCCAACGTTTTAGAAACTTAGAGGCAGAATTTAGGTAAAATATAGGATGCAAAATGTCTGTGTAAGGAGAATGAACACTCAAAAAACCTAATATAACATGCTATACAACCTGAGTATTATAAATGTTGTTGATTTTTTAAATCAATAAAAAAAATTCCCTACCAACTCCAAAATACAAAAGACAATAGAAAAGTAGAAAAAGAACATACAGCCACTAATTATTAACTCCTAGAGATTAAGTTTAGTCTCGTGTTGGCTTATGCCTTAATCAGATAGTGAGAAGAGAATTTGGTTACTGAAGGTACTAGAAAGTAATCTAGAGCTAGTTTTAGGTTAGTTTTAGTGATCAAGAGGAAATTTATGTTAGACCAGGGACATGGCTTGTTATAAGAACTTGCTCCCCGCACTTCACGGATCTGAAGCCAAGCTAGGTCGCTTAGCCAAAATATACCTTCTGCCTAGGGTTTATACTCCATTAGAGAATGGATTGGGTTCTCCCCTTGGTGGTGAAATCCAAGTAGGATAGCTGGGTAGAGTAAGGTGATCCACTAGGGGATGAAATCTCGATGGGCCTTATCTCAGGTGAGTTTAGATGTTTGTTTTTGTGAGTGTGATCCGGTTGTGTAACATAGGTGTACTATAATTCATTCATAATGCTTATAATTAATTAGGTGAGCTAATATATAGCAAGAAAACAATGAAGTGTAGTAAGTTTTAAACCTAAATTTGAAGTGTTTAGACTCGAATAAAAACAATGATGAAATAGGAGAAGAGAATGAAATTCACTATCCTAATGTGCATGTAAGAAAGACATAAATAAGAGATTCTTTTAACTTGTAAGAAAAATGATAAGTTGTTTTTAGAGGCAAAAGGAAGAGAAGAGTGGCAAGGAAAAAGAAATTTTAGTTTATTACCCTTAAACAAAAAATAAAATGTTGAATATTTCACTTTGAGGGAGAAAAGAAGGATAAAGTGCAAGGAATAAAATTTTCACTATAATTCACCTATATGAATGCTTAAAACAAACAATGAACCCAAGGAAAACTCTAGGGTCCCACTGGGTGTGCCAGAAATGTTCCACTAAATTTTGAATCGATTTGATGTTTAAGGAGAAACATGGATGAAAGGTAGGGATTAGAGATTAGAGAGAACCTAGATTGGTTGCATGCCATATCCAGATGATGTTGAGCACTCCTTTTTGGCTGGGGAGGACTATTTATGAATAATAAAGTACTACCACCAAAAATATTTGTTAGCAGATATATGAGTGCGCTACCAAGCTACATGCTTGTTCTTAGAAGTGTCAAACTTCCTTAGGGAGACAGTCCACTTTTTGAAATAAAATTGGTAATGAATAACAAAATGAAAGAGAGAGTAATAGAGAGATATTCATACCGTTCTTGCAGTCTGAGTGCAACAGAGAGTGACACAGTGCATGTAATGTGAGTTGTTGATGTTTTTGGAGGTGGTTGAGGCAGGCTCAGGGAGGTTAGTGTAAATCCATAGTCTCTGACATTGGTTAGGCCACCAATGTCAGTAAGGAGATATGGCTAATGTTGGTTATATGACCGATGTCATTTATGTGATTGATGTCGATAGGGGTAGTAGGTCCTAGGGGGTTGCAGGAGAGTTTTCTGAGCTGGGAGGTGGATGTTAGTCAGGGTTATGAGGTTGGAAAGAGTCATAAGGGAGTGTGTAAGACTCAGGTGGGTCTAGATAGATGGTATGTTTAGAGTAGATAAAAATAGGTGGAGTTTTACAACCCTTCTGTAGGGAGAGTCGGGATGTTTGTGAAATGATAAATAGTACAACGTAAAATAATTATAAAATGACTATTTATAAGAATTATAAAAAATAGAGATATACTTAGTTGATGAAATGTATGAACTATTGGTGCTGGATAGATGGCTTTGGTGAGGCATGTTGAAGTAAATAGGTGAATAAAAAGACAAGCATGTGTTGTCAGTTCAAAAAAATCCAAGCTCTGTGTAGTATATCAATTCCTAATTTGTGCAGAGTAACAAAAAGCCTGAATGTAGAAAGTTGAATGCCAAAAACCTGTATGTGAATAATTGAGTTTTCTTGATTTCTGTTGAACTAAACATCAGTTTGGAGTTTGGCTTAAGTAACTGATGTCGACGATCCCACTAACGTTGACCATGGGTTATCGACATCGGTGGCATGAGAATAGGTAAAAGGGATAATTTTAGCCTATTTTCTATTCTTTCTCATGCCAAGTCTGGTATCCATTAGGAAATGATAGAAATATGAGGTTAAGAAGGACGTAGTTGGTGAAGAATTTATTTTTAGGGTGAGAACAAGTCATGGGTAGTTAGGATTAGGGGACTAAATCTTGAGGTGACTCAGAGGGTAAGAATTAGTCTTAAGACGAGGTGGCCAGGTAAGGTGGCATAAGTAGTGTTTAATTAACTTAATTAAATATTTTAAATTAATTAAATGTGTGAGGGGTAAAAGCATGGGTTAGGAAGGCTAATTATTAAAAAGGGGCTCAAGGGGGGTTTCGACACAAGGAGTTACACACGTGCGTGACATAATTTTGGTGTTTACAATGCTACCCATTTGAGTCTAAACCATTTTCCAAAATCTTTAAAGTCCTTCATTGGTAGTTCAAAATAGTAATTGCACCTTTCTAAGTTCTAAGTTAACATGTTAATCAAACTTTTCATTTTCACTTGAGTTAACTTGGGTTCAATTTCCCATTTGGGTTGAAGGTCATTTATAGAGTCATCATCATCATTTGATAATTGTGAACTTAGGTCATCTTGCATGTTGCTTACGCTCTAAGTTATAAAACATGTTTTATTCTAACTTCTATTACCATGTGGTGGCGTTGTGCTTCCCGTTTGGTTCTGATTTTATACTTAATAATTCTTGCATGTTTTCACATCTTGAGTTTCTTAGTTTGCATGATCACCTTCTTATTTCGAAGGGATTTCTTCTAATTTCATAGTAATACCTCATCGAAGTTGAACTATATTTTATAGTATTAATGTATCTCTCAACCTATGTTTGGTATACTAGTTTACACTTAGGTTTTTAAGTTATCATACCCTCTTCTAATTTATACGATTTCAACCCTACCCAAGATTGAGTACTATCATGAACACATTCTTCTAATTGTGTGGTACTACGCCGCCTCCTTTTTATTATAGTTTCTTTGTTACCTTTTCACTTTGTTTAGAGAAAATCAAACACACCTTGCTTAAAGTTTGCAAAAAAAAATTACAAATCTTGACAAACGTAGAGAACAGACCTTTCTAGGCATGATTCAAAGGTACATTCGTAGTGGGGTCTCTTACATCCCTAGCTATGAAGAGGAACACTTTTATGATGGTCAAGACAATTCTATGGTCTTTGAAGACATTCCCAATACTTTAGGAACTGAGGAAGACTTTTTGGAATATCAACCCCAAGAGGACCAGTATGAAGCACTCCTAAGGTTGATTGAATCTAGTGATATATTACCCTTAGACTTTCCTATGGAATAATTACATACCTTGGTTAGAGAAGGAGAGCAACAACGAGAACAATCCTTTATGAACATTGCAAAAATAAACATACCTTCTTTTAGTAAAGGAAAACAAATACTCATAGATTCAAAACCAAATGATCAAGATCTCGACACCAAGATCAAAAAGATAAGTCAACAATATGTAGACCAAATTATCATGGGCTTGACATACTCTTTAATTGCCACATCAGTTCACAACAATGCTTCTAAGGAACAAAAGATTGTGATTGAACCAACACAAACTCTAGTTGAGAACATATCAACAATGGATCAAGATGTCTAAATCAAATAACTTAAGTCCCAAGAGGTTCCAAAACATGCTTCGCTAAACACGGAACATACATTTTTCAATCATCAAGAACCTCTTATTCCTTCACAAGACCAAAGACCAAAACATTCAGTAAGTATTGAATAAATCGTACAAAATAATTTGGCTAGTTCATCTCAACCAACATGTAATTTGGTAAATAGACCATGTACTCCCCAAAATCAACAAGACATGTATAATTCAAGGAAAATAACTTCAGAGAATGTTAATCAACCCAAAAATCAATGGCTTACTTACTCGACTCAAGGAGTGAACCAAATAAAATTTGTGTGCCATAAGGTGTACATCCCTAACAAATCCACGCAATAGGGGCACATACCACCCCACCATAATTATGTTCCACTGATAAATGCACCAAACCTGCAAGAGTGGAATTCCATGAAAGATATTGTGTCACGATTGGAGATAAAAAATATAATCAAGAAATAAAAGTTCAACAAGATGTCCATATCCATTTGATTTAAGCCTTTTCCAAGTCCCCTTCCCACCTCATTGTGAGGCACCCAAATTCAATAAATACAAAGAAAAGGGTGACCCTCATGAACACATTCAAACATTCTTTGTGTAATACCAAGAGGTAGCTTATAGTAGCATTTTCTTGTTTCAATTGTTTCCATGAAGTTTAGCAGGACAAGCTTTAGACTAGCTTTCTAAGTTACCCAAGGGATCGATTGCGGATTGGAAAGATCTATCTAAAAAATTCGTCAACCATTTATCTTACAACATTGAACATGAATTGACCATTGTTGACTTGTACAAAGCTAAATAATGAGATGGAGAAAGCTTTATGGCATATCTATAGAGGTGGAGAGCATTAACTGGTCACTTTCAACATAATTTGCTAGACAAACAGTTGGTAGACATTTTTGCACAGAATTTACACCTTGAGGTGGCGCACAATATATGGCTTGATTATGTGAACACATTTGAATAAATTATAGACAAGGGTGTTTAGATTGAGAAGACACTTATTATAAAAAGGCCTTATCAAGATTTATTCACAGGGTTAAACATCAAATCAAACCTAATTTCCTAGTCAAACTATTACAACAGAGAAACTTAAAGGTTTCAACAAGAATAAAAACATGGTTGGAAATGGTGTGACTGAATAAGGACACATACAAATGGTGCAGGGCCCATCAGCTCCAAATGTGTAATTAGCTCCACCTAATGCACCAGCCAATTTTCAAAGAGTCCCTATATAGAGGACATTCCATAATCAATTCAAGGTCTTTAGTAAATTAGGAGAACCTATTAAAGCAGTATTTCAAAAGCTCATAGCATCTAATTTGATTTTATGTCTTGTATCAAGGCCATTTCCTACAAATCAACCAAAGCCATATTGGTATAAGTAAAATGAATTTTACAACTTCCATCATGTTATTGATCATGGTGCTTATCATTGCATCCAATTATGGCATCTTATTAAAGATTTGATCGAGAGTGGTGAAGTTAAGATCAAACTTGATCCATGGGGCACTAATCAAGATATGTGAATCTACCAAGATCCATTTCCTCGACATAATCAACAACCACCAAAAAACAATCAGAACCAAGGATAGAATCAGTGGCAAAATCAAACTCAAGGTCAAAATCATAATCAGTATGATTATAATCAAGATCATAATACCCATGCCAACAACTTGGGTTATAAAAACATGCCTTACGACTATAACAACATTGTAGAATGCATTTATGCAAACCACATTGCCAATGTCATTGTTAAAACCCATGAACCATCCCGTACTCATCGTAATATTGGATCCATTATTATAAGGTCAACACCCTCTCTCTCTAGTAATGTCATGTCAATTTTATGCAATTCTATTGTGATTCTATTTGTATGGGTTACTATTTATGTACCCCATATTTCCTCTAATTATAATGGCTCTTTGTTGATTTGAAATTGCTCCAATGCAACTAGACACCCACGAGTCACCCTCTAAGGCCCTTTGCCTTCATCTTCTAATTATAATGGATCCTTTCTTTGTTCTGTTAGCATCTTGCTCTATATAATTGTAACTTCTCATTTTGAGAGGATATCTCTCAAATTGTATGGCGAAGCCCTGAAGGAATTTACCTTGAATGAAGAAAAAGCATTTTTACCTCCATTTGAGCTTGAATTTTTGCTTATGTCTATGGTTTTATATTGTGTTAAGTCATTTTATTTTCATGCTTTCATAAGTTTATTCTAGCATATCTAGTGCATAGTGATTTTATTCTGTTGCAGGTCACAGGGAGTGTCTAAAGAAGTATAGGCAAGTGAATAGGTTATGTAGCAGTGTGTCTCAAAACACCTTTTGTTCTAGTTTTTTCCTCTCTTATCTCTCCACATGACCCCCTACTGAAACATTGTTGTAAGAAAGGTCTCATTTTGATTGAAGTGTAGGCTAGCTTGTCTTGATTTAATGTGTATGTCAAAGTCGAGTAGACCATCCATTTGGTGCATCACCACATAGTTTAGGTTCTGATTTCAGTATTTTCTCTCCCTTTTCATCCCCCCAAGTAGTTAGTAGTAGGAAATCCAGGGCCTCAAGGTGCATCAAGGGGAGATAGCCTCTAATATAGAGATTCATCCCTCATGTTTGTCACCCAAAGCAAGAGGGATGTCTCCATTGTGTCGCATGGATGAAGAGAGATGAGCCTCCCTTTAGAGGGTGCAATCCACTGTGTCAACAGGTTTCACTAATAGTTATTGACAATTAAGTTTTCATTTTGTCCTCCTATTCTTATTCAGTGAACCACTCTCCTTCTATAAGCATTTCCTTATCATCTCCCCCATTATCATAGATTTCCAAGGGATCTGCTTCCTTGGAGCATTTTATTTAATCCCTTTTCTCTCCTGACTTCTCCTCTAAGGTTCCCTTTGTTAGAGTATCCTGGGAAGAAACTAAAGGATCCTTCATCTTTCTTTGGTACACAAGAGGTGGCCCAATGGGAGTAGTAGATGATGTTGATGGAAGGGAAACATCAACAAGTGAAACCAATAGGGTAGTAGGTGGTGGTGAGGTAATGGCAACAGTGGTTGATGGATGTGGGACTTGAAAATCATGTAAGCTTGAAATTAGGGGGAGGAAATATGGGAGGCTTACCTACTGGGCTACCATGAGTGGAGGGAAAGGCAATACAGAAAATAGCCCACCAAGTTGACCTATGCTTGTAGTACTTGATGTAGTGTTAGTCAGGTGAGGGGGAGTGGATATTGCGATGGTTGTTACCATGGTGACCATTGGGATGGGATGTTTTGGAGGTATTTGAGCGATTCTTTGTTCACTCCCAACAGAAGCATGTCTAGATGGTCCATCTTGCTCATGTCCTTGAATTCTACCATGTGAGAGAGGTCCGAGAGGGGGCTTTGAAACCAATGTTCTTTTTTAATTCTTCGAGCCTCCTCCTTGGTGGTATTTAGATTGTATTGAATATGCCTGGCCACCACTAGTGACATATTTACCTTGTTCATCCTAGTATGAACTTCTGAATCATTCAGGGCATCTAGGAACACCTCATCATGTGTGTATGACAAATAGCCACATTCAATTTTCACCTTGGCTTTGAGTCTGTCCAGGTGGTTCCTAACCCTTTTCTTTGGATCCCACTACCTGTAGGGTGCCCATTTGAAATCATAGGACATTCTAGTCCTGCCCATGGGATGGAAATGTTCCCATTTGGTGTATTGGATTTGGCCAGTGTTGATAGGCATTGTGTGGACTATTCCTTGTCTGGCACTCCTCAAATTGACATCTACGAAATCTGCCAATTGAGCTGGAATTTCTCACTCCACCACCTTACCTGACACCAATCGAGGAAGATACATAGGAAGGGCCTTGTTTCCCTTTACTCCGATGATTGTGGAGTCTGGGTGGAGCTAATAGCTACCAATTTTTCTGAGAGTCCTTTTGATATGATCAGATAATCTGGGCATATCCTTTCCATGAATGACTTGGTACACCATTAGATATAAGGTCTTTGTTATCCTAGTCATATTCGTCTTGAATTTGTGGATGTGGATGTGGATGAGATTGAAATCACCATAAATTTTTTTCTTGGGATATTTAGGGGAGGGTTCCTAGGGTTCTTCAAAAGTTGAGTGGACTGTTCCAGTTATAGCATCCACTAGATAGGACATCATATATAAATTGCCATCTGGTTGGTTTTTTGTGCTACTAACTTGATGAAGCAAATTAGTAATGATTTACCCAATGGCGATGACCTTAGTGGAAGTGAGGATGGTGTCTAGCAGGGGAATCCAAACCTCATTGATGTAGTTTATGGTTGGGAAACCATAGATTTTATTTAACATGGCCATGGGAATCCTGATTTATAGCCCAAAGGTGGCAATTGGGATGGTCAAGATGAGTCCCTTGACCTTGAAGGTAGTTGGGTCATGTGCCCACTCCTCCAACTTGTTGGTGACATTATTGGCCAATATCCATTGGTCAATTGGGGCTTGGTTATAGGTTGCCTCTGGGTTGGGAAGTCGGTAATACTTCTTGAGGGCACACCCACTAACATAGTCTACAAGGGTGTTGTTTTGATGAACATGCAAAATTTTACCCAATAATTAGTCATTTTAAAACAATTCATAAACTAGGTCTATGCATGGCATTACCTCTAGTTTTGTCGATGTGTCATGTAGGCCTATTGATTTGATTGATACCAAGTCCTATATGTACCTCCGTGTAAAGGCTGAGAGTTGTTCCTTAGTGCCACAAGGATTTGTTGCCTTAACTTCCTCCCAGATGACCAAGTAGTGCTTGAAGCCATGACTTAGAGCCACTTCATCGAGTTTTGTAACTGTGTATTTCTCAAACCTTGCAATAGAATAAGTAAAGGGGGGAGGTGGCAGCGTTGAAGATGAAGCCATTTTTATATACTTAAGCTCTAGTTTTTTGAAACTGTGTGAATATTGTTTAGTTAAGCCAGAGCTCGATTTCGTGCTTACAAATGTTAATTCAATGGCAATGTGATCGTAATTGACTTGGTTAATTGCATATATTGCCCTTTTGGATTCACTTGCTTTGTTGAATTGAATGTAGTCAACTAATTTGTGAAAATTAATGGCTCCAATGGCTTTGTCTCCTTTTTGCTTTTGCTTTTTCATATTTGAATTTGATTTGTGATGTGCAATCTCTGATCTTTGCTGTCAGGTGGCTTTTCCCCAATCAGCTCCAAGTGCTTTACCTTTTATTTGAGATTTTTCAACTTTCTGGTACTCCCAAAAGCATTGCCTTGAGGTTGCCATACCGTTATATAGTTTCGGGGACACGTGGCAAAATTCCAGTTCCCTGCTGCCTCTTGGTTCTTTCTCCACCTTGTTTTATGCTTATTAATGTCTCTAGCCCTTGAGATGGTGACAATTGGTGAAATCATGTGATCTTACTCTCCCTAGGGGTATCGTATTGTCTTTCATATTTTCACAAGCTTCGGGTGATCGAGATGGTGGCCCCTGGCAAAATTCCAGTGCTCTGCTTCCCTAAAAGTGTTGTACTCTTCATTTTGTTGTGTAAACTTTGGATGAGTGGGATGATGACACATGTCATCATCCTAGAGTTCCACTTGCTTGGAAGACTTAGAGAAACTTTTGGAATGTTTTAATAGCAGTAGGCTCGCAGGACTGCGACACGTGGATGGTTGTCACTGCTCTGCTTGACTAAAAATTCTGTATACTGAAACTTTGATCCTATCAGTCGTTGGGTGAGTGGGATTGTGACACTTGACAACATCCTGGTACTTTGCTTATCTTTAAGACTTAAAAAAGTTTTTAAGTGTTCGAATATCCACAGGTTAATGGGTTATCATCACATGACACTGATTTCTTTGAAGATCAAAGTGTAAACTTTGCCAAGTTAAAAAAGGACTATGAAGCTCTGGGATGTCTGAATTTATACAAAATACCCGACGAACAAAAGTTCTGAGGAACTTGTGTGTCAACGAGAAATGTTGAACTGAAGAGCCAAACATAGGAATATATCGGCACAATATTAGAGAAGTTGCACACTTAAGAAACTTTCAAAAACCATTAATAGGTTACCCTGAATAAAATAAACAATGAAAACTTGTATAGGCATGGCAAATGGCATATCTTATTACCATTAAGGCAACTATACTTAGCCATAAAACCAGGCATATGAATGCTCGAGAAATCATGTCATTGTTAAGCACACGATAAAAATCAATAAGTGATTCACTCACCATAGCTAGTTCCTTTCAAACTAAAATGGGCCCCTACTCGAAGTTTTTGAAAGTGGGGTATGTTGGACATAATAAGATGTATATATAAAGCACACAATAGTAAATGTCATTAAATACAACTACACAATAAGGAAGTGAATGGTATAAATCATGACACAATACACAAAGGAGAGGTGTGTGATATGGATCATGACACTTAAAAACATAAAAGTCTCACTGTTTTAGTAAGCTCGACACACAATGTCACACAGAAGGCCAAGCAATGAATACAAGGGACAAAAATATGTCACTAACAAGGATAAGGAAAAACAAACAAGATGTATGGATGCTACTACAATCAAGGATGAGGCGCCATGAACAAGAGGCACAAATACCACAATATACAAGGCTAAGGAGCCACAAATGTCACAACAAACAAGGCTAATGAGCCAAAAATAAGGGGCATGAATGACATAACAAATAATTCTCAGGGGCCATAAACAAGGGGCATGAATGTTACAAAAAAATTATAAGGAGCCACACACAATAAAAAACAATGACTATCCTATCATATAAAAGATAACAACATCGATGAAGCATAGAACAAGTGAAAACTAGCCTACACTATCCATCTATGTCAATATCATAACATATTAAATAACATATCCATGTAGCACTATGTAAAAAATGAGTAACTAATAAGGCATGTGTAAGCAATGTATATAGCTCCACATGATAGTGAGGTCTTAGAAATATATAATCTATGATAATGTAACCTATGGAAGTAGACACTCCCAACATTGGCATGGCTACAAATAAGTCCCTTGGGATTGATTGTTTCCCTTATGAATTTTACCAAACTTTTTGGGATGCATTGGGTCCTAACCTGCACAATGTGTATCTAGAAGTAGTTTAGGCCAACTCTCTAGACAAGTTTATCAACCAAGGTAAATCAAGTTCATTTCAAAATTTGAGGACCTAGAGCTCATTGCTAACTAGCACCCTATCACGCTCTTAAATTTTTCTTACAAGATTATTGCCAAAGCCCTTGCTCTACATATGAGGTATTTCTTACCTCTCATCATTCGACCAAAACAAACCGGTTTCGTTCGTAATGGATATATTTTGGGTAACAACATTTTAATCTAGGAAGGATGGAATGGACTCGCTTCTCTTAATTGAGAGCTCTTTTCATCAAAATTGATTTTGAGAAAGCCTATGATAGAATTGAATGGCCCTTTATAATTATTATGCTTCAAGTGCTTGGCTTTGGGATAAGGGTTGTTTAAATGGTCGATATGCTCTTTTGGGATCCTATGCTTGTATTAACATTAATGGTACGCATACATACAAATTTGGGATTTTTAGATCCATTGGGCACAGTTGTCCCTTAACTACCTTCATCTATGTCCTTGTTGCTAAAGGTTTCAATTATCTTCTAGTTGATTACACCTCTATAGGTTTGGTTAAAAGTATCCCTCTCCCTCAAACATAATCAAATGATCAATGGGAATTTTGTTGAGGAATCATTCATTACTTTTGTTAAAGAATAAGCCTTTGTGACCAATGTCATTGAGTGTTTAGAGATTTATTGTCTTGCCTCATGTTCCTCTATTCAATGAAAGAAAACACAATGCTACAACAATATATCTCAATGGTTAGAGGGTTTCAAATGTATTGGATACAACATAGAGAGTAGTTTAAATTCATTGGCATTCCTTTTGCCTTTTAGGCATCTCCTTCAAATTTATGCATTTATGTGGTTTAAAGGGTTGAGAAAAAGGATTGTTTCTTAGATAACCAACCATGTCTCCCTAGTTAGTAAGTTATAGGTATTCTCTAAGGTTCTTGAAGCCACCCATATTTATTAGTCCTCTCGTTGAGCACCTTTAAAGGTTGCTTATTCAAAATTGGAGCACCTCTTAAGGGATTTCCTTTGGGCCAATTCAAAAGACTGTAAAGGATTTCATAGGATTTCTTGAGATATGTGTTGCATACCTAAGGAGGTAGGAAGTCTTAGTCTTCTCAATGTCAAACTCCAAGGCTCAATCCTCTGTGTCAAATAGATTATTCGAGCCCTTGAAGGAGATGAGGTATGGAATATCTTCTTGTGCAATTGCATCTCTTAAGGCAATCCCTCTAACAAAAAAACATCGAAAGATCTTAGACTACATTTACAACAATCCCTCTAGCAAAAAAAAAATGGAAAGATCTTAGTCTACACTCCCTTCAAATTACTCATGCGCCAATGAAAATTGGGGGAACTTTTGTTGCTCAAAGTATATGGAAGGTGTGGGCGTTGCTTAAACCACATCTAATATGGAATGGTGATGGTTTCAAATTCAGTCTCTCTTTGAACTCTCATTGCCTATGGGGGTCCGTAATGTTATCTTACTATGGTGTTCCCTTTCCCTTGGTCCCTCAAGTCAAAAGTCCCAGGGTGTTCCAAAACGGAATTAAGGTTATTATTGGCATATTTTATGAATGTTCCAAGGATTGGCTCCCATGGCCTTTCCTCCATGAATAGTTTCAACTTAACAATAGTGATCCTACATCATTCACTGAGATTCAAAAAGTTATTCTAGAGGAACATCTCCGTAAAATTGGACTATAATCACCTTAAAGGTGGTGAAAACACTGGAAGTGGTCAATTGAGACCCCTTTCCACCAATACAAACATTAGTTTTGTTATCAATTACTCTCTCAACACATTCAAGTGGAATCTCTAAATGGTCACTAGGAGGTCAATTCATATTACATGGGGCCAAAGGTTTGCCAAATTTTGGAAAGCCCTCGTTGAGCCCAAGTGACTCATTTTCTATGGTCTATTTTTTATCAAGCAGTGTGTGTTGGAAATGAGATTGTTCACTTAAGGGTCTCCCTCCCTATATGCCCCTCATGTCAACAACATGAGTTTCTCAAGCATTTGCTTTGATTTTAAAGACATGCTCAATCAATCTAGAAATATATTCGCAACGTCTTTCAACCATTTAGTCTAGAATTGTTTTCTTGAAAAATAATGCTCTTAGGAGATTCAACAATGTTACCTACACAATACAACCAACTTTTGGCATATTTTTCATTTTGATTTTTTTTTCAACCATGGAAAGAGAGGATTAATGTTATTTTTAACAATATAACTATTGATGGTTGTTTTTCTATTGCTAATAAAATGCAAGTGATTTATAATATGATGTTACGGAGAAAGTGCATGCAAAGGTTTGTTTTGAGGTTGAGCATCTTTAGTTTGGATCATTGGGAAAGTACCCCAGGTGTTGTTAGCCAAGTTCCATTAGATTCTCCCTATTGATGGTCTCCCTCTCAAAGTCATGGCTATGGGGGTCAAGATAGGCATTGTCTTAAGATTAGGAAGTGAAGTCCTTTGCCACACTTGCAACATCCTTTGCCCAATCACAACAATATGATGCAGGAGCATCTTCAATAGCACCATAGAGGACTAGTTGCAAATGAAATTCTAGTGTGAAAATTCAAATTCTGGTTTTCCCTCCAAATTGTGTAGATTTCAAAATTTCACCTTGAAGTAAATGTAATGGTCAAAAGTTAAAAGTAAAAAGGTGAAAAGTGATGGTTACGCTGTTGAGGAAATAGGGGAGAAATGGTTGAAACTATTTTCAACCTTAGTAAATTGTTAAAACTTAAAAACAGTCTTTTGTTGCCTTAAGCCCAATTTGGGCGTAGAAGTTAGAAGGAAAGTTCTTGAAAAGAGAAAAAGAGAGGATTCAGAAGATAGAGAAGAAGAGAGGATGAGAGGGGCATAGAAGAGAAGAAGGACAGAGAGGAAAAGCCCTCTCATTCAAGGGAAAGAAGATAGAATGAAGAGAAGAGGAGAGAAACAGTGAGGGAGGACCTCACTCAAGAGATGTTAAAGGAAAGAGGAGCAAAGATTGTGTGAAGGAGAAAGCAAGGCTTTGAAAGCCATGGGACACTGGAACTGAATATTATATTGAGCTGTAAGTCTTCTATTTGATCTAAGAAGAATGAATATTTTGTTTCCTATATGGTATCTTTATGAAATTCTGGTGACAGGCCTGCATATGTGAATGTGAATGTGTATGTGAATGTGTGTGATGATTTTCTATAAGAGTATTGTGAAAGACTAATTATTTCATATGTTGGGAACAATCTAAAAGTGGTATTATGTGATCAAGAGGTTTTAAGGAGTTTGGAATGCTAGAAAAAGCCTAAACAGGGTATTCAAGCCTGTATACTACAGCCCACTATCTAAGGGAAAACCCATGTGAAAATGTTTGCCTAAGGTTCATTTTGACATGAAGATAAGTCTATAATGCAAGTATAAATCTAAATGAAGAGGAAACAGGCTTAGAAACCCCTTTGATATCTCAAAATCTCCACAGTTAGAATTCAGACCTGTAGGTGGCAATATACAGTCAGTGATAAGACATTGAATGTTTTGCATAGTAGATTGATTGATTCATCCCTTGATATGAGTATGTGAATGGGGGGGATCATTTAGATGTTGACATGTTTGTATATCACCTTGAAAGGCCTATGGACCATTGTGTTTAAGAAGACAAACATGAACCCTATTGACTATCATGAAAATACAGTCAAGACAACTGAAATGTTAAGTATTGGAAGGTACAGAAGGTTGTTATGAATGGAAAGATGATTGGAAAAGGTGTAGGGCATCAAGACAGACCCTAGAAAACTGATTTGAACCCTTGAAACAAGCTAGAACACCCCCAACAAAATTAATAAGCTCTCGGCCTGTGACAATCATGGGAAAATCCTGAATTAAGTTCAAGCCCTCAAAATGAGTTTTAATGCTTGAAAACTCTTGAAACTTTGTAATCTGAACCTTGACGTTAGAAAACTGTTGGAAGTAGTTTGAAGGTGCTACAGTATGGAGAAGTACGGAAAAGAACAATTGCCAAGTGGATCCTAGGTGTATATGAAGGAAAGAGCATAGGCCAATATAGGAAAAGTGAATTTCTCCAAAGAAGTGCACTAACAAATGATTGATTCACCTGTAAGAAGATAATGACTATTTGGAATGATGCTTGGTTTGACTAGAAAGTCCATACTTTACTCTGGACAAGGTGTTTTGCACTTAAGGAGGGCTAATTAGAACAAGGCTTAAAGAAGAAAGTACAATTTCGTACAAAGTAACATCATGAGATTTTTCAATATGTTATAGAAGAGCTTAATGGGTATCCAGAAATAGTTTTACTTTCATGATTGAGTTAACTGACAAAGAGTTATGACTAATAAACAGAGAAAACAGGGCTACAAGGAATGAATGATCTAGATAGGTCTGTATCAGTTTGTTGATGGTTTCAGAGCTGTGTAAGGACAGGTTTCATCATTTGGTATCAGAGCATACATCCTTGCATCATTTGGTATCAAAGCTTGAAGCTTTTGGGATCTGCTGAAGAAAAAGTATGAGTAATCTGTGATATTTGATTTGAGTTTATTTTGTTAAGAAGCAAATAAGTGAAAAAGGAAGGTTTAAAGCCATTAAAGCTTAATAAGAGAAGAAGCCAAGTAAGGCTTAGTGAAGATCTAAGAAGAAGCTTGGATAGTTTGCCAAAAGACTAAGATGAAATAGACTTAGGTGAGGTAAAGGATGGAGTTTGAAGCTTGGAGAGCTCAAAAGTAAGGGAGCAAGTGAATGCTCAAGAAGAAGATCCAAAGCAAGGTAAGCTTGGATTTATGATTTGTATTTGATGAAGTGTTGTATAATAGTTGCTGCAGGATTGAGAAAAGGATCAAAAGACTAGGATGCAAAAGGCCTAGGTGAGATCAAAGAGATTGTCAAAAGACCAGTCAAAGAGAAAGGCTTAGGTGAGACAAGGGATCAAGAGACCAAGGTGGAAAAGACTTGGGTGAAGATCTCAGAGATGGAAGTGTTGTTGAAGGCACTGCAAAGCAGCAAGGTACATGAGGGCACCAAAAAGAAAGCAAGCATCAAAGGTATGGACAGTGTTGTACTTGATAAAGAAATTGCTAGTTTGAAGAGAGAATTAGCTAAGGTTAAAGATGAATATGAGTCTTGGATGCAGATGGATAAGCAAGCATGGGTATGGCCAATGAAGAGGAGGTTGAAGTGGCCAATAGATCTCCTAGTGAAAAGGAGAAGAAGGCAAAAGAAGATTGCCATGAAGAAAGAAGCCCATAGAGGCTTGAAGAAGATAAGAAGGTTGCCAAGTGAGCAGCAAGAAGAAGGTTCTCATTGTGGAGGACAAGAGAGGAAAAGAAAGAAAAGAAGAAGTGTCAGGAAGAGCATTTGATAAGATGAGAGTGTTGATGAAGAGAGCACTCATGGAGACATTATGGTCTCTTGTTTTTGTATCTAATGTTATTTTTGCATGGGTAAATGCAGGTATGAGCAGCCTCATGAAGGTCAAGAGAAAGGCCTTGAAGAGTGAAGAGATTGGTGCAAGAGAAGACACCAAATGCACAAGTGAATGTGTAAGAGGAGAGAGAAGTAAGTTTGTTTCTGTTGATAAGGAAAAAGACGAGATGCATTGGTTAATGCATAAAGGAGGTGTTGAAGAACCCATACAAGTAAGAGAAGAGGTAGAAGAGGAAGCTGAATTCCATGATGCCATTGAAGGCCAAGAAGAAGAAAGAGAGCAACCAAGCACAAAGGGAGAGAAAGATTGCTACATAGACCAAGCTATCAAAGAGGTAAATGAAGTGTCAAGACCTAATTTTGATTGTTGTTATGAGCATGAAGTTGCTATTGTACAGGTACAAGAGTTAAGGAATATGATAAAGCCCTCAAAAAGAGAATTTAAGCATGGGCATGTGATGCCTAAATGGTGGAAGAAGCAAACTCCCAAGCAAGAGGAAGTGCTGGTACAAAAGCATGGATGCAGGATGCCTACATGGCTTGTGAAGACAAATGATAAGAAGAAGAACCAAATATGGGTGCCTAAGAAGGCAAAAAGTGAAGATGTGAGTGTTGAGGCAACAACACCAAGATGTCAATGGAAGAGGATTGAAGGTGATTCCAGCAGCCAAGAGAATGAAGGTAAGAAAGAAAATTTCTCAAAGAATAATAAGGTTGAGCATGAGAATAAAGGTAAGTCAATTGCTTGCCGTGAATGGGATAATGATTTGTTTGAATCATTTAATGATATTTTCATGAGAAATGAAAAATGGAAAGTGGCTATGTGGACTAATATGCAGCAAGGAGAGAGTTCCAAGAGGATGGATGATGGAAGTGGAGATGTGAAATCAATTCACATGTTTAAAAAGAATAAAGAGACACAAGGTAAGGGTGCTTCAATTGTATTTGATAAGTATATTGAAGAAGTTGGTTTATGTGATGACAAGCTAAGAAAAGATGAATAAGAGGTAAAGGGCAAGTAAGCTTTGTGAGTGATCAGCGCAAGTTTGATGAAGATGGTGAGATAGATGAGATCTCACTAAAGGAAGAGTTGAAGATGTTGGAGGAGCTGTTTGGTTATTTAAGAGAGATGAATGAAGGTACAAGCCATGGTGAAGACACCATTGGGAAGAGTGGAACAAGACAAGAACAAAGCAAAGAGGTCAAGACTAATTTGATCAAGGAGCAGAAATGTGGAGACAGCTAAGAGGCTTCATGGCCTAAAGATTTTGATTCTAAGGTGGCTTTGAATGTTTTGTATGCAGGTATGAAGGTTGCTGAAGTGAATGACATACATAAGTCATTGGAGAAGCTCACAAAAGAAGAAAAACAATAAGAAGATCTAGAAGATATGTATAAAGATGAAGAAGCATGGAAGTGGGAGATGACAGCAGAGAAAGAGATGAGGAGAAGAACATACCAGAAGATGAAGAAAAGCAAGATGAAAGACAAAGACTATCAAAGACAAGCATTGGCATTGACAACAAGACCTTGGAATCCAGGTATACAAGTGAAGGCTAAAGCATGGAGGAAGCATCCCATTTGAACTCAGGTTCAAATCTTTTCTAGAGGGAGAGTATGATGTAGGAGCATCTTCAATAGCACCATGGAGGACTAGTTGCAAATAAAATTCTAGTGTGAAAATTCAAATTCTGATTTTCCCTCCAAATTGTGTAGATTTCAAAATTTCACCTTGAAGTAAATGTAATGGTCAAAAGTTAAAAGTAAAAAGGTGAAAAGTTATGGTTACGTTGTTGAGGAAATAGGGGAGAAATGGTTGAAACTATTTTCAACCTTAGTAAATTGTTAAAAATTAAAAACAGTCTTTTGTTGCCTTAAGCCCAATTTGGGTGTAGAAGTTACAAGGAAAGTTCTTGAAAAGAGAAAAAGAGAGAATTCAAAAGATAGAGAAGAAGAGAGGATGAGAGGGGCGTAGAAGAGAAGGACAGAGAGGAAAAGTCCTCTCATTCAAGGGAAAGAAGATAGAATGAAGAGAAGAGGAGAGAAACAGTGAGGGAGGACCTCACTCAAGAGATGTTAAAGGAAAGAGAAGGAGCAAAGAATGTGTGAAGGAGAAAGCAACGCTTTGAAAGCCATGGGACACTGGAACTGAATCTTATATTGAGCTGTAAGTCTTCTATTTGATCTAAGAAGAATGAATGTTTTGTTTCCTATATGGTCTCTTTATGAAATTCTGGTGACAGGCCTGCATATGTGAATGTGTATGTGTATGCGAATGTGTGTGATGATTTTTTATAAGAATATTGTGAAACAGTGATTATTTCGTATGTTGGGAACAATCTAAAAGTGGTATTATTTGATCAAGAGGTTTTAAGGAGTTTGGAATGCTGAAAAACCCTAAACAGGGTATTCAGGCCTGTATACCACAGCCCACTGTCTAAGGGAAAACCCATGTGAAAATGTTTGCCTAAGGTTCATTTTGACATGAAGATAAGTCTATAATGCAAGTATAAATCTAAATGAAGAGGAAACAGGCTTAGAAACCCCTTTGATATCTCAAAATCTCCACAGTTGAAATTCAGACCTGTAGGTGGCAATATACAGTCAGTGATAAGACATTGAATGTTTTGCATAGTAGATTGATTGATTCATCCCTTGATATGAGTATGTGAATGGGGGAAATCATTTAGATGTTGACATGTTTGTATATCACCTTGAAAGGCCTATGGACCAATGTGTTTAAGAAGACAAACATGAACCCTGCTGACTGTCATGAAAATACAGTCAAGACCACTGAAATGTTATGCATTGGAAGGTACAAAAGGTTGTTATGAATGAGAGGATGATTGGAAAAGGTGTAGGGCATCAAGATAGACCCTAGAAAACTGATTTGAACCCTTGAAACAAGCTAGAACACTCCCAACAAAATTAATAAGCTCTCGCCCTGTGACAGTCATGGGAAAATCATGAATTAGGTTCAAGCCCTCAAAATGAGTTTTAATGCTTGAAAACTCTTGAAACTTTGTAATTTGAACCTTGATGATGTTAGCAAACTGTTGGAAGTGGTTTGAAGGTGCTACAGTACGGAGACGGAAAAGAACAATTGCCAAGTGGATCCTAGGTGTATGTGAAGGAAAGAGCATAGGGCAATATAGAAAAAGTGAATTTCTCCAAAGAAATGCACTAACAAACGATTGATTCACCTGTAAGAAGATAATGGGTATCTGAAATGATGCTTGGTTTGACTAGAAAGTCCGTACTTTACTCTGGATAAAGTGTTTTACACTCAAAGAGGGCTAATTAGAACAGGGCTTAAAAAAGAAAGTACAATTCCGTAAAATGTAACCTCAAGAGATTTTTCAATGTGTTATAGAAGAGCTTAATGGGTATCCAAAAATAGTTTTACTTTTATGATTGAGTTAACTGACAAAGAGTTATGACCAATAAACAGGGAAAACAGGGCTACAAGAAATGAATGATCTAGATAAGTCTGTATCAATTTGTTGATGGTTTTAGAGCTGTGTAAAAACAGGTTTCATCATTTGGTATCAGAGCATACATCCTTGCATCACAATAGAAGAGTTGGTTGCGTCTAGTCATGCCTTCCTAGACATCAATGGGTTGACAACTCAAGAAGGAAATTTCCATCAACTCATTTTGCAATCTCCTTGCCCAAACAAGATCCAAACGAGAACAAAGACAAAACAAACAATAACAATGGGTGGGAGCTAGTACTTGATACGATAGAGCCATCTAGTAGCAGTGATTGCTCTGACAAGCTAGATGTTTCTCTATCGTTGTCATCTACTATTCTCTCTCCAATTGCTTATTGTTCTTATGCTATGGCATTTGGATGCCTAACTGGGTTCATATGCTATATCATTTTTTTTTATTGAGAAGCTGTAATTGAGCCTTTATTTAACTTTATTTTTTGGTATCTAAAATGACTTGTTGCTTCTTTTGAAGTGTATCCCATTCCTTTCACTGTTTTTTTGTAAAACTAATGATGCAAATAGAAGATGCTTTTCAATCACAAATAAAGCAATTAAAATAAAATAAAAACAAACAATTAAAATATTAAAAAATTATAAATTGATATTTAATTAATTATTAAGATGTTTCTTTTTCATTTTTATGGTTTTAATTTTTTTTAATGGTTGTAAGATTTATTAGTTGTTTCTATTTTAATGTGAAGTTAATACACTAAGGAAGAGAAGCCAATCTCTGTAAGCACCAATAGTTGCAAAGGTCTCGAGTTTCTATGACCATTAGACATTACCATTCAAGTACTGGTTGAAAAGCAGCTATGACCATTGGACATTACCATTCAAGTACTGGTTGAAAAGCAGCTAGTATTTTCTGTTATTGATAAAACTGTTACCCCATTTTCAAAAATAATAAATGATACTTTGTTATAAAATATCACGCCAGATATAAAATGATCAATTTAAAATGTAAGAAAATTGAATATGTTGTTTGTGCTGTTATATTGCTAGTATTATTTGATAATATTAATACATAAATCGTTCGCACTTTTTCGGAAAAAAATGTTCAGCTACACAAGATCACACCAGAACAGCATGAAGGTAAAAGCATCCATTAAAATGTACGAAAATTCAATTTAGCACAAACAACACAGAAAGTTAAAGCCCTTGTCTTATAAAATATATTGTACTAAAGAATTCCTAAAATTTTAATTTGGCTATCTTTATTCTTCAATACTTTATAAGGCGAGATTGAAAAGGCATAGACAACTGCCTGATGTAAATTCAGCATTTTATTCGAAACCAAACATTTTTCAAGGCAATGCAAACCCGGCTAATATTTCACGACGTATGATGCTCGACTCAGACATTCTGATGAATTACAAGCATCTACACAGTTCACTATAAAATGTATATAATATTTCACTCTTGCGCTTCTCAAGCTCAGCAATTATACAAGATTTCGAGTATTTGATGGCATAGCATATGGAGCACAAAAAGCCTGCGGCTTTTAGAACAAGAACATCAGAATGCATCAGAGTTTTTGGAATCTGTTATTTCCATAAATTCGTCGTTATGTACCTGGTACATTAAAAATCCATTTAAGAGGGGCTGTTTGCCATTGCATATACACAGAGTCCTGCCTGGTAAACATCTTGAGATTACCACATTTGAGCTTTATAGCTGCTCAACCATTCAATAAAACACTAAAAACTATTTGCTATCATCTTATATATAAATGTGCAGCTACGTCTGAAAAGAAACAGACAATAACAATGTTATCAGGTTGTCAATATTAATATTGTAGATGAAGAGGATTAGTGTTATTTTTAGCACAGGCAATATATATTGATTTTTGGAGAGCATGTAGAAATCAGTTCTGCCCGTGACAAAAAACAATTAGACATGGGGAAAATATCATACCAAATTGGTTAAGCGAGTTCCAAGAAAATCAGCAAAAATCTTACAAATTTGCTTTCTAGATACAATCCAGAATTCTATACAAAACAAAACTCCATGTTCAAGAATAGCCCATCAATACCTGAAATGTTATACAAAAAAAGAGTCAATCTTATTAAAAAAAACCCCGAACATGTAGCACGTTTAAACTTTAAAGAACCAGCTAAGGGATGATCTTGCCGAATATAATATTAAGAAACTAAAATCTTCACAAAATATCAAACTGTGATAGAACACCTGCCTTATTGCTGAGATTATCCATAATCAAAATAGATTCAAAGATTTGCATGAAAGATAGCAAAGTGCAGACCCTAGCAATCACAGAACATCTTGTTAAGAATTGATATGGTAATAGATTTGCGTTCACTATGGATTTAACTAGAGTCTGAGAAACTAAGTTTTATACATCATAGTTTCAAAATCTTGGAGAGTGATGCAAGCAAAGATTATGAGATAAGATTAATTGGAATTTGATTAATTAATTGGAGATTTAAGACTGCTATGTTATATATGCAAGCCATTACTCCATTTATGTAAGGATATCTCCGAATAAACTGGAAGAATTGGCACGTACAAACACCAAACTATCAGTACAAAACCAGACAAATAGTTGCTTTACGTGAAGGAAAAAAAAAAGCGCTGCTATTTGATATGCAAACTTATTACTTCCTTCTATGATAATAATAATACAAACATCAAAATGTAAGTACAAACTAAACAAGTAGTTGCTTTATTCAAAGGCAAAGAAAAACAATTAAAAAAAAAAATGATTCGCAAACAAAGTCTCATCTGCAGTGACTTAACTCCCTATGATAGAAATAAGATATATCTTAACAAGTTAAAACCCTTTTCCATGTAAAAGTAACATAGTAATCATTCTTGAAATCCATCAATTCAACAAAAGACGTGCAAGCATACCCATCAGGTAATTATACACTATTTTAACCTCTCAATTAACAGGTTTTCTCGATGGAGCATTCAATATAAGTGCCTTGTTGGCATAGATTGTTCAAGTTACCATCCACCTCATGATCAAAGATTACTTATCACCATTCAAACTAATCTTCCCCCACCAGGGTAATCTGCATTATTATGATCTCAATTACAAAAATACTTGATGCAGACTCCATTGAAGGCACCACCGTGCTGTAGCCTTTTCCAGTTACCTCCTCGTGATCAATGCCTTGACTTAACTAGCTTATGAAAAAAAATAGAGATGCACAATGTAAATTGAGCATCAATAGCAAGGTTGCCATGCCTTCCTCGGGATATCAACAGATAAAAGAAACAGTCGTGCCAAAAAATGCATTTTCTGACAGCAATATGTTTATACCCAATTTATCACCTTGAAATAATCATTTTGTAGCTCAAACTGTTCCCATTTTAATCTCAGTGATTAATTGTTGTCAATAACCGAAGGACTGTTGTCAACGCAGCTTGCATTAAAGATGCATGCACATTGGAGACTTTACTTCTGATTATATCCCCAGGGTACTGGCCATATGTGATACGAGGGCATGTCCATCCTGCTTCATTTATTTGATAACTAACTAAAGCCCATTATCTCCTTCAATAGTCCCTGAAGTGGAGAGATCTTCCATAACACATTCATTCCTGAGTTTTCCCTCCCTTTCCAAATATCTTTTTAAAAGGTGACTATCGCCTTCAACATCCCTTCGTAGGACCCAATTATGGAAAATTTAAGTTCTACACAACTTGCTAATCTAATGTTTATCTTGCTCAGCAACAACTTGTACAGATTTTATGTTGCTATGAAGATCATTGTGCTCTTCCTCAGAATTTTTAATTTCTTTTTCTCCATTATCCTCATTGAATTCTGAAATTTTACACCCACACATAATCTGAATTTGGTTCTGAAATGACACTTCCAATGGGTTTTTGCGAATTCTTTTCATGGCTTCATTTTGTGCATCTAACTTCCTCTCTTTTCAGCATTTAACATATGCCATTTTATCTCCTCAACTCAATATCTCTTTACATATCCACTGCTCCATGGTCCCATCGATCCATTTCTCCATTCTTTTGCTGTCATTTCCCCAGAATGTTATATGTCAGCAAACTTGATTGAGTCAAAGTCTTAAAGACTCTAGACTTGAAAAAACATTTTACTTAATGCCAGAAAATTTCGTCACAGGATACCCCTTCAGTAGATAATCTTAGATTAATGGATCAATAAATTGTAGCCATTCAATCTGTCGAACATTTAGGACAACGTTCAGTTCATGAAAAATTGGCCTGCAGTCTTCTACAATCAGAATGCGTCTTTTGCTTTTTGCCATTGGTTTCCTCCTGTTTCCACAACAGAGGGAAAAGAAACTCGCACCTTTTTTAATTTCTGATATATTTCTTCTGCACCTTGCAGGTTTTATGTACTTTGATAACAACATACCTCTAAGATTATACCACTCGTCTTAAATGGAGCGATTATTATGCCCTGGTAGTCAGGTACTTAAGTTCCCACATATTAACTCTTGCAATGATGCTTACAACACCTGTACATCAGTGGCAGAGTAATTCCACGTTGACTAATGCATAGCCACACAACAAATACCCAAGACTTCTGTTGTAATATACCTCTGGCTCTCAGTTCACATTTGAGGTGCACATTTTGCAATTCAATCACAGCCCTTTCCCCTGTTTATGATTCCAAAAAGAAACCACAAATTACTCCATTATGAATTCAGACTTTTTGAAGGTTAACAGGCAGTTCAATAGACACCATGCTTGGAAGGAAAATCATAGCATAAAAACTCAAAAAAAAAACAATTTATATCTTAAAATTTTAACTTACAAAACACAAAATTTAAGAGACTATGAAAAATAAGAGTGAAACCCTATAATCTATACAGAAAGGACAGTTAAGAAATATCATCAATTTATCATCCATCTCGTGGTTATTCAAAATATTACAAATTGTTTTAAATTTTGTAGCACATCTGAAGTGTTACTATTAGGTTAACGCTCTCCACATACAGTTTTGGTTTATCAAAGACCAACCCTTGCACAAGAAAAGATTTCTTCTCTGTAAAAGCTAAAATGGGGAAGTCAAAAGACTTGACCACACTAATGGATGAGAAAGTCAAGCTAAATAAGGCACTAAGAGGCCTAGGTCTGCGTTCAGGCTTTAAAGGGCAAGGATTCAACTTAAGTAGCCTGCCTTGCCACAGCCGTGATGCTAACTGAATACTAGCCTGCTTTGATGTAGTGCTAGCTAGCCATTAATAATACAGGGTTGTACAAGTCAAACAAAATTAATTGCATAAAAGACAGAAAATATTATATTGATATAGAGTTTTTGATTCTGAGATGAAAATCGAGTCAACTAGGAAAATGTAGTGTTGTATTAAAATGAATCTGCAAAGGTAAAATTAATCTCTCTACTATTTGTGGATAGTGCACCCAAATCTAGGTGTCAACTATAGGAAAGCCCAACTGGATAAAAATCTACCAATTTAATGTTTTGTGATAACCAAAAGAAATACAAAAAACAAAAGATGCTGAAATTGTTTTTTACTTTGGAAAAAAAACTCGGTCTATCAACTAAAGGCAGATACAATCTAATTAGACTGATTCTTTTTAGTGTACCTTCATTTTCTGTAATTTAATGAAGGCAAACTCGTGCTCTTTACACTTTCTAGTTGCACTGTTCGGGGAAAAAAAAGAGGTCAGTTGAAGGATTTCATTTACCAATGCTGAGTAACAATTTTCTTTAATTGCATACTTGAGGTGATTATAGGTTTATTCATTTACACTTCTTGCTTTGTAAATGTTCCCGTGATTAACTAATTTTGGATTTTAGTTGTGAAATCATCCTTGTGATTCAAGTGCAGACATAAATCACAAATTAACACAAAATCCCTTTTCTGGTCTCTTGGTAGATTTCATAAAATAATTGTGTTTCATTTTATATCAGATTTTTCGAATTTTTTGTCAATGGATAAAATGATCCATTGATCAGTGCCCCTCGCCATTCCCATTTGAAAATCAAATTTGCTCTAGAACTTTTTTTTTAATCCAAATTAGACACAAACAAAGAACGTGGCCACCTAAAAATCTGAATCCCTGGAAATCAACTTTGCACTAGACTCGCTTTTATCCAAAATACACAAAAAAATACACTTGCCTAAGAATCTAAAACACTATAATTCATTTTCATCCAACTTTCACAAGAAAAAATGAATTTACGGTTTACCTGAAAACCTCAAACCATGTGAATCAACTTTTCTCTAGATTTCATTTTATTCAAATTACACAAAAGCACATTCGCCTACAGATATTAAACACTATAAAACAACTTTGCCTTAGAATTCGTTTTAATCTAAATTATTTTTTTAACAAATCAACTTAGAAATTTGAACCCTTAAAATGAAGCCTGTTCTAGAACATTCCAGATTACACAAAAAATAAAAATAAAAATAATAATCACCTAAGAATCTGAGACCCTTGATATCAACTTTGCTCTAGAATCCCTCTCTATCCAGATTCCAAACTACACCAAAAAAAAGATCCCTCCTACCTCAAACCCTATAAATCAACTTTACATTAGAAGTGGACTTTATCCAAATTACATTAAAAAGAACTCAGCAGTCTAAACCCCTAGAAATCAAAAGTACTCGAGAAAAAAACGTAAAACCTATAAATAAAAGAATAACCTCAACCTCTAGAAATCAAAAACTTCAACAAAGAATCACAGACCCTATAAATTAAAAAAAAAAGCATCGAAGAATATCAAACCCTGGAAATCGAAAGAATTCAACAAAAATATCACACTCGTAAACAATCTGGAATCAGTGCTGCTGCGGAATGGTGATGAAAACAATGTGCATTTTCACATTATGATAGATGGCCTTTGGTCTATGCAGTAGGCAATCTTTGATATTAATTGAAGATTGGGACTAAAACTCTCCCGAGGTGACTAAGCCTATTCCTTACTGCTGTATTGCATCCGGCTAAGAAGATCCAGATGGAGATGCAGATAGTATTGAGCAATAGGGCTCTGAGGTGGTAGGCAAAACTGTGCTGTTAGTTTCATCTTGAAAATTGCCATGAAAGATATGTATATGTTTTTGAAACTCTGCCTCCAGGCTTAAGCAGTGTAACTTTTGACAACCTTAATTACTCTCAAACGTTCCTTTTAGTTTTAAATAGATAAAGATGTGCCTATTTTGCTTGTATTTATATGGGTTTGGGAATGGAAAACAGGACAAAGGGAAGAGGTGAGAAAAGGCATGGTCTTTTCTTTCACTGTTAAATCATTGATATATACAAATGATTTAGCTAGAATTAATTTTCCTCGCCTGCTGGCCTATTTTTGTCTTCAAATGCAAATTAGTGGAAGTAGGTGTGATATGAACTGGAAGAAGATTGTCTGGTGAATGTCTCTGACTGCACGCTTGATGGTGCATGTTCACCATAGCAAGGAAATCCATTTCTGATAGGATTGTATCAATGAAAGATGATACATGGTGTTTTGTACTTGCTTCGTTATATTGGCCTGCAATGTCAAAGATAATCTTTGAAGGGGTTCTTGTTTTTAGAAATCTTGCCTTTCTTTTTTTTACTTCCCCTTGTGTTATTCATCAGTTTGAGCAGTATAATTGATATGCTTCCTAAGAATGGTTCATTCTGAAAAAAAATGAGGGAGTTTAGTGTGAGAGAGGGGGGACAGTTGCTTAACCTCCATCACGTTGATCCATGTATTCCAAAAGATTGACACGTTTATTCTTTTTTAGATGCATGATCAAAATTCAGAGCCTGTGTTGTAGTCATGGAGATGGTATATATGTGGAAGGACTGTCTCAGTGAATGTAATAGAAAGCAAGAGAAATAGAGAGAAATTCAGCTTTGAGGAAAAGACTGCGTGGAGAGGTAAATGAGGAATTGAGATGAAATTTTGTTTTCAGTTTTTAATGGAAATGATAAATGCAGGAATTGCTGATACAGCTGCTTGTCATCTTGAATCAAGAATATAAGTTATAACAGAAAAATCTTGACAAAATTAGATGGCATTTTGATATGATACTGGATTCCCTACATTCATACTCCTTTTACAGTTTTTTGCTTAGCTGTGAGAGAGTGGGCGTATGAGGAAGATGATGATTACTTCAGATTCTCAGAATAATCATGGCTTAAATGGTTGGTCTAAAAGAGTACAAAATGAATAACAAAAAATTCCAACTTCTGTCCTCCAATGATCATATGCTCCTCTTGAACATATTTTCATCCTGGTCCAATCCAGGTTCTGAGAGAGTTTGGGTTGGATGTCAAGCCTGACGATTGAGATGAATATGATAATACCAGAAGGTGGCAGCAGAGAAACCATTACCCTCCTGGACCCCTTCCTTATTCAACTTGTGTTTAGTTTAGGCAAGGAATTTGAATCGTACGATGAATTTCCTCGGTGTGGACCAGTTTAATTCCACCTGCATGTTGTCTTCTCACCAGTCATTTTTGGGTCTCAGATCCCTTAACATCAGTTAGATTTAGCTTAAAAAACAAAAGACTTCAACAATAAGCCCAAATACTCAAAATAAAAAAACTTCAACAAAGATTGATCTGATACTGGATTCCCCGAATTCATACTCCTTTTTCAGTTTTTTAATTAGCTGTGAGAGAGTGGGCATATGAGGAACATGATGATTACTTCAGAAAAATCCTGGCTTAAAAGGTTGATCTAAAAGAGTACAAAAATGAATGAGAAATGAGTCTAACTTCTGTCCTCCAATGATCGTATGTTCCTCTTGAACATATTTTCATCTTGGTCCAATCCAGGTTGTGAGAAGTTCGGGTTGGATGTCAAACCTGCATTGCAGGCAACAATCGAGATGAATATGAAAATACTGGAAGGCAGCAGCGGAGAAAACATTGCCCTCCTGGACCCCTTCCTCATTCAACTTGTGCTTAGTTTAAGCAAGGAATTTGAATCATAAGATGAATTTCCTCGGTGTGGACAGTTTAATTCCATCTGTATGTTGTCTTCTCACGAGTCATTTTTGGGTCTCAGATCCCTTAACCTCAGTTAGATTTAGCTTAAATAAAACAAAAGACTTCAACAATAAGCCCAAACACTAGAAATAAAAAAACTTCAACAAAGAATTTGAAACCCTAAAAAATCCAAAGAAGTCACCAAACAATCTCAAACCCTAGAAATCAAAAGAATTTACCTCAAACTCTCAAACTGTAGAACTCAAAAGAATTTACCTCAAACTCTTAAACCCTAGAAATCAAAAGAATTCACCAAAAACCATAGTTACCTGAGTCTTGGGGCCGGAGGCAGGATGGCTCAAAAAAAATCCAAATTTTGGGAATGGTGGGGCGATAGCTGGCAAATGGTTGGTAAAATATTTAACATATAAAAAATCAAAAAATTATTTTGCCAATAGAAGTAACCTGCAATGGCAGCCTCAGGTGGTGATGGATTAGTATGATAGTGTTAGATGTCAATAAAAATGCCTGATCTTAAATTTCATGTCTATTTGACCGTCTCATGGGAGTCTTTCTTTTTGGTTGGAGAATGCCATCAAATCGTGATATCTTAGGCATAAAGTGGAGTTTGGAGCCCATTCTTTAAGACATTTAAGACTTTAAGACATGTAAAGATTTTTTTGAGCCTGATTGATTCAGTGGTGAAACTAAATTGAGACAATCTGTCACCAAGGAGAGGTAATGGAGTCTTTAATTATCTTTAATTAATATTATATGTAACAAATATAAGATAGATGCCTCAAAATTGATCTCTCCCCAGTTTTTGGATAAACACATTTAATACATTTGTACCAGTATTTAAATCTTTCAAATACAAATAAATTACAGAATTTAAATAATAATAATAATAATAATAATAATAATAATAATAATAATAATAATAATAATAATTATTATTATTATTATTATTATTATTGGGACGTCATGATGTCCCGTAAACGCCCCGGACGCCCGAGACGATTACAGGATGCAGGGGGGCGCAATCACGCGCAACTCTCAAACCCTAAAAATCAAAAGAATTCACAAAAAAAACTCTCAAACCTTAGAAATCAGCTTTGCTGCACAAAACTGAAAAAAAAAAAAAATTGAACTCACCTCGTATCATCGCCCGATTTTTCATTCTCCACCATCCCCTTATATTTCTCCACGGCCTTATCGATCGCTGCCTGAACGGCATCCCGTCCTCCAACCAGCAACCTCGTAATTATCTCAGGGTCCTTCTCGTAGCGCGCATCTTCAAACTCCTGCCTTGCATTTGCCCTCAAAATATCCCTCCACAAAACCCCCTTCTCATTCGGCCACATAAAAAACCGCGTCGCCCTAAAAATGTCTCTGTAAAGAGCCAGAGCTTCGCGCCTTGTGCTCATAATCCGCTGGCGGGTCGAAATGTCGTCTTCTTCGTATGCCCTTTTTTGGGGCTTTTCGATGTGGCGTTCGAAAAGCTCTTCTACTGTGTCTGGGCCGTCGTTTAGAGATCGCCGATGAGGAAATTGTAGTGGGGTGATTTTTTTCTGCCATTGGAGTACTGTAAATTGCAAACCCTTGTTTGATACGCTACGTGCCATGGAAAATGGGGCTGAGATTCCGTGGAGAGCGCTGGTTTTGTAGTTACCATGTGACCGTACGTTTGTTTGTTGGGAAGAAGAAAGAAGAAAAGCTCAGTAAAACACGTTCATATACGACGTTGTTGGGGATGGTAGTCATGCCTTTTTTTTTTTGGGGAATAAGATGGGATTAAGAGTTGTAATAAAATTGTTATATGTTATGTATTAGTATATTATATTATTAGTTTTATAAAATATTCAATTTTTTTTTATGTTAGATTTTTCTTTTTTTTTTTAAATATTGTTTTGTCTAGTTTCGTTTTTTCAAATAAGTCAATTACGTTGTCTAATTTTATGTTATCGATGTACTTGATACAGATATCGTTATAGGTTGTGCATTCCTTGATATAGTATCATTGTTTTTTTCACTTCCTTGTCATAAAATAGGTTATTCTCATTTCCCACACATCCTTGAACATTGTCCACCTACCAATCTCACATCTAAGATGATGTGAGCTAGTCCTTAAGGGAGCCATTAACATTTTCACCTTCCCTTTGATTTTTGCACCTATGTAGGCCTTTTCGTCAAGGTCCTATGTGGAATTAAACTCTTTGATATAGTATGTTTTTTCTGCCCTAGTTGCTTTGTTTCCATGGTTGCCCTGAATTTCTCTCTCACATACTTTTTTATTTCCTTATTAGTGTTTGGATACTCTTGTATGTGTCTTTTTTAAATAACTTAATGTTTGAATCTTCATCGATGCTTCCAATGAGAAGGTATATGTTTCCACAAACAGAATCTAATATTGTACCGATATATTGATTTTGAGGCTACTTGTGATTGAATGTTTTTAGATTCTCTCTATTTGTCTCCATTTTAGATCTGACACATTATTTCTCCAAACTTCACATTCGTGTAGAACCACTAGTGCGACAAACAAGCCAAATAAGGTTTTCTTGGTTTTCCAATCCCATATTTTGTGTTCATGCATCTATCTTGTAGCGAGTATAAAACATTCCACCCCATTGTACTATTTTATCCCTGCAAGTTTCCCAACTTATTTTGTTGTGAAAGTCAAGCCCAAGAAACTGTTGTAATGTAGAATTGCACCCTTATGGGAGAGTTTTTTAGGCTCTCTCACTCTCAGCTACAATATTGGAGCAACCTTAGGCTATGGGTATCCTGTAGTGAGGTTGAACCTCCGGAGAAGGCCAACATCCTCTTGGTAGATCACCTAAACTAATGTTTCTGCTTGGGAAAGAGGTAGAGAGAGGGTATAGGGTAACTAAGAGAGCTAAATGGGTGATACACCAAATTGATTGACACTCACATAAGTATGAAATAAACACTAATTCAGCATAAGATAATTCTTGCTCACACAACCTCACAAACTAATTAATTTGCATAAGTGTTTCATAAACTAGGCTCACCAAACAATACATGAAGCAAAGAGGAATTTCAAAATTCACACCATGCATTCATTAATGACGGAAAGAGCTCAAGTTCAAACTTGTAGCTAACTTGAAAACACTTAAAAATAGGCAAGAAAGAAGGACAATGGACATGGAAGAACACTTCTTCACAAGGCCATCATACACAAGCTTGCTAAGCACAATTTAGAGGCAAGAGATAGGTCAAAATTGATCTTTATTGCTTCAAAAGGTCTTTCTTACAAATTTTGATAGGGTTTCTCCTTGTCAAATGAGGATATCTTTTTTTATGGTGGAGAAAATGGAGATATAGAAAAAAAAGGGGGAAGAGAAAGGAGAAGAGACAAGCAAACAAAATTCAATAAATGAGATCCAACCACCCTTCATGAATTCTAACCCACATTTGGGTTAATTAGAACTAATCCTTCTTCAACAAATTAACCACCATTAGCTCCAATAGTCTTCAATCCCTCTCATTGGTTGAGAAACACACTAGAAGATAAGAACTTGTTGAGGATGATGATGTCATGATCCACTGAAAAAGGAAAAGTCTAGGAACGTCTTTAATGCTTGAGCTACATTTTCTAATCACCTGATCTTCATCTTTCACTTCCATGCCATCCTTCACTTGTCTTGCACGTATAAGGACAAAATCCCCATAACTTTGAATCTAGACTAAGCCATGTTACCTCTGAGTTGAGCAATTGTTTGTCAGAGATGATGGCCATGTTGAAAGATGAGAGCCTCTCCATTAATTACATACACAAGCTCCTACTTTGAAACCTAGGCCAAGTCTTTTCTATCGATGGAAAACTAATCTAAGGACATTGGTTTCCCTATATCCATTTATGTCGATACAAGTCTATAAATTACGTAGCTTCTTTTGATCTTTTTAAATGCCAACGGTTACTTGCAGGGGTTCAGATTTTGACATTTGTGGGCCCGTCATCAATTCCTTTAAACAACTTGTTTCAGCCATTTTCTTCGAACATTTTGGCTTTCGAAGGAATTCTTTTGACATTTTCAAAATGGACTTTATTCCTTCAACTGCTATTCCTTTGGGCCCCCTTTTTCCAATCTTATTCCTTCGAATATTTTTTTTGAACTTATTTCTTCGAGCAAATTTCTTTGGGTTTTGTTAAGTGTCCTTTATGAAGGGAAAGTACCCTTCATAACTCTAAAAAATGCCCCTTCAGATGATTTTGATTTGATCACTTTCTCGAAAGAAAAGGTCTGTAGGACTTTTGCAAAGGTTCATTTCCTTTGTAGATACCCTTTGGAATGCTGCATAATGTAACACTTTGGCATGGAAATGACCCTTCAGAAGAATTGAAAATGCCCTTTGAAAGAATTGTTTTGGACAAAATGTTTGAAATAATTTTTGACACTTAGTCAACTTAAGTAACTTGCCCTTCGAAACTTTTCTTTCAGGTAAAATGTCCAAATAAATTTTAATACTCATCCCGAACAAAACTTTGAAAGAAAATACTTAGTGAAAAGAAGTCCCAAAAGAAATGAACCTTTGCACTTCTACTTCTTTTAGTCCTCCACTTCTTCTTGATCATGTCCATCTCTTTAAACCAATCATAATTTTGGTATATGGGCCAAAAATTGGCCAACATTTCTAGCGACTCATAGGGAAGCATGCCTAATATGCTTGAGAAACCAACTCATTTGCCTCATCCAATCCATTGGGCATGGAGTCACTACTTTCTTTGATGAGGTTGACCCTATCTGTAAACCTCCTCTTGAAATAACAAGGACAACAAGAACAAAACAAACATTGTGCCCAAGGCACTTAGGGAAAGAAAACACACAACTGAAAAGATGTGCACAAGGCCCTTAGGAGAAAACATGAAGAACTATACAAAAAGTGCAATATATACAATGGCTGCAAACTCTTATAATAGCAAAGCTTTAGATGAATCCCATTGACTGGGATGGGTAGTACCTCTCCATCTAATTGGGCCAACTGAAAAATATTATGTTTTTTGCATCCATGGATCAAATAAGGATCACTCCACAAGCTGTCAAATTTAGTATGGTTGTCTAGTTTGGCCTTGTTTGAATCCCACTTGAGGACTAGGTCTCGTTCCTTAAAGTCCTTTGCTATGGTTCTCTTATCAAAGGCTTTTTTGACCTGAGCTTGATGTGATCTAGTGTTTTCATTACAAGGTCTCTCGTGTCTTCAAGCTCCATGAGTTCTACCAATTTCACATGCATGGGCTTATCTTCCATCAACTCCAACTGATGGGCTAGTTCCAATACAAGAAACTCAAGAGAAATGGGTAGCTTAGCCTCCCTTCCATATATTAAGACATAGGAAAATTGCCAATGGTAGCTTTAGGAGTCACCCTGTCAGCCCACAAGGCTGTCTTTAGTTTGGTGTGCCATGTCCTTTGATTCTCTTCCATAGTTCTCCTAATGATTCTTAGCAAATTTTTATTTGTGGACTTAGCCAACCCATTTCTTTGAGGATAATAGTTGGAAGAGGTGCTAAGGTAGATGCCCATTTTGAGAGCCCATTCACTCATTTTTAGATCGAGAAATGCTAATGCATTATCAGAAACGATAGTGGATGGAATGCCAAACCTGGTCACAATACTGTCATAGAAGTCTAGGACTGCACCTTCATTAGCTTCTTTCAACACAATGGCTTTCACCCACCTGGTTAAGTAGTTGATTGTAATAAGCACCCATCTATGCACTGCACTTGATGGAGCATTGATCATTCCTATGAAATCTAGCCCCCATTGCATAAAGGGTTGCCCTACCTAAATTGGGTTGAGAGGAAGGGATGCCAATCTTTGCTTATGCGCAAAGAGGGCACACTTTTGACATTTCCTAACCCATGCATGAGCATATTTGAAGAGGTTAGGCCAATAATAACCAGACCTCATTATCTTTGTTTCCATGGTTCTAGGTGCAAAATGACCTCTTACAGGTCCATCATGGAATTGCTCCAAAAGCTTGGTCACTTGGTCATTATCTATGCACCTAAGGAGTACCCTATTTAGGTCCTTTTTGAATAAAACCCCATCAACCAATGCATAAGGTATGGACTGGAGTCTAAAATACCTTCTCTTTGCCTTATCTAGGCCCTAAGGGCATTCTCCTATTAGCAGGACATGTGCCATATCATGGAGCCAACTCTTATGAAGTGGAGGTGTTCCCGCCTGTGAGTTGTCTTGTATCACCATGGCAACTTCTTTGTCCTCATGAAGGTTATCAACCATATGTTCACACAAGCCTTTAACTCTTACTAGCTTAGTGACCATGATCTCCACGTCATACTCCATGACCTTGGTAATCCAATAAACTCTCTTTTCATTAAAGTCTTTGTTAAGAAGGAAGTCTCTCACTCTGGGATGAGACACCATAAGACAAATTTTGCTATTAGAGAGCTTTGGCCGAAACTTTTTAAGGCTTTTTACCATTGCAAGGACTTGTTTTTCTAAAAAAGTATATCTTACCTCATACCCCTCAAGTCCCTAACTGAAAAATGCTATTGGTTGCTCAAATCCTTCACCATTCTTTTGCACCAGCATAGTTGATATATTGTCAATATTAGCAAAGGTATACAATATGAAATCTCTTGAGAAATCAGGATTCATGAGTGTGGGCGCTTGGGCATTGGCCTGCTTGATAGGTTCAAATGTTGATTTACCTTCATTTGACCAAGTGAACACTTGGTTATTCTTCAGCATAGCAGTGATGGGTTTGACCAAGTTTGAAAAACTAGGTATAAACCTTCTCATAAATTTTATTTTTTCAAGGAAACTTTGAAGTCCCTTCTTATTCTTGGGTAAGGATAAGGCCAAGATGGTACTTATTCTATCAGGATCAATAGTTAATCCTTATTTTGAGATAATATGTCCCAAGAGTTTACCCTCATGCATGGTAAACACACATTTTTGAGGATTCAAAGATATCCCATACTCTCTACATCTCTCAAAGATCAACCTCAGGTGGTCCATGTGTTCGTTGTCATCCTTGGAGAAAACTGTGATGTCATCCAAGTAGACCAGCACCATTTGATTTAGCAGCCCTTAGAAAGCCATGTCCATGTCTCTTTGGAAAGTTTCCCCAGCATTTGATAAGCCAAAAGACATCTTACAATAAGGATATGTGCCCCATTTGGTGGTGAAGGTAGTCTTGTACCAATATTCTTTCTTTATTAACACCTGGTTGTATCCCAAGTATCCATCCAAAAGAGAAAAATGTTTTGAACCTGCAATTATTTGAAGAAGCTACTCCATGGATGGTAGAGGGCAATGGTTCTTCAAGGAGACCCTGTTTAGATCTCTAAACTCAACACACAACCTAATCTCCCCCCTCTTTTTCCTTACAAGCACCAAATTGGCTACCCATGATGAGTGCTTGATGGGAAAGATGATATTGGATTCAATCAATTTGTTCAATTCTTTCCTCATAAGCTCTTCTATTTTTGGATTAATAGGCCTTTGCTTCTGCCTCATAGGCTTAACATTAGCCTCCAGTTCTATAGTTTTCTGGGCTAACTTTGGATTAAAACCTTTCAAGTCACTATATTCCCAAGCAAAGATGTCTGAATATTCCTTACAAAGTTCAATGAAAGCATGTCTTTTTGTCTCATTATTTACCTTCCCAAGCTTGAGGAGTTTGTCCTTGAAAATAAGGACTCTTTCATAGTTCTCCTCATCAGTTGACATCACTTCCTTGTCTTTCCTCATATGGTCCCCCTCATGAAAAAGACTTTCAAGGGTGACCAACCTTTTGGGAAGTTTGTTAGACCTTAGTTGAACAATTTGATCCTCATACTGATGTTAAAATTTACCTTGGTTCATTGAGGAAAACTTTGCTTCTTGTTGCAAGAAATAAGCAATTTGTTTATCATTTTTTAAGACCTGCTAGTGGGCTTCATTATCTGGTACTGATGGCCTCACCACCACCTTGACATGTGGTTTAACCTTGGCCTCTTTTATCTTACTTGGAAGATCAAACTGGGCTCCCACAGCGACCAACCTATCAACATGCTAATTCTTGTTCCTTGGCACAACTTGAATGTTAAAGGCTTTAAAATCTTTAATTTAGTCCCATACTCTATTTTTGTAGGACCTCATCAAAGGGTTCTTCATAATGTTCAAGCCCCTGACTTGGTTCACTAGAAGCTCATTGTCTCCATATGCTTGCAACCTTCTAATTCCTCTCTTATTGGCCCATTGGAGGCCATGGATTAGGCCTTCATATTATGTTGCATTGGAGGAGCAACTAAAATGGAACCTATAAGATGATGAATACTTATCATTTGAAGGGAAAACTAGCATTGCCCCTAAAACTACTCCATTTTTGCTCTTTGAACCATCAAAGAATAACTTACACATACTGTTGAGGTCTTCTTTAGGTTTAGTGAGGGAAGGCATGAATTGATTTTCTTCATGTAGCAAATAGACACCCATGTCTCTTTCTTTGACACCTTCTAAAGGGTTGAGAAATTGATTATCCCCCCATAGCTCATCCAAGAATAAGTCTAGAATCTCCTCAAGATAAGTGTTTAGTTCCTGACCAATCATAAATTTATCCTCATTAAGGATAGTACAATTGAGGTTTATGCTATCTAGCTGATGAGGCTCAATGTGAAAATGTGCCATGGGCTCAGCTTTGATTGACATCTTAGTCCCATACCTAATTTTGAATGCCATGTATGACTAATCTACTATGAGATAGCCTCCTATCTTTATTGTGAATTCTCTAAATAAGCATAGAGCAAAATGAGGAGGCATCTTTAGAATCAACACATCTTGAGCCACTGAAACACTAGAACAAGCATATAGGTTCAAGCTGAGACCTTTGATAATACCAACTGGTTTAGTGTAATATCCATCAAGCTATAAAACTTTCTTTGAATGAGGTTCATACTTTAAACCAAGCTATTCTGTGATTGAAATTGGCATTACTAAAATGCTAGCTCTACTATCTACCAAGAAATTATGCACCAAGGAATCACCAATGATTAATGAAATGTAGAATGGAGGAGGTTTGACCACCTTACTTGATCCTTCTCCCATATGACATTGGGTTACATTGATGAGGACCTCAGTTTCTTTGCTTGGTTGTCTACCTGTAGCTATTATAACACCTATCTTGGACAAACCTTCTTGAAGGATATCCACCTAAATGGGCATGTAAAGCATGTCTCACATTAACACATTCACATTGGTCTTTTTCATTTACTTCAACAATGTTGATTCATGGACCACCAACCTTCACCTGAGTTTTGGGAGCCACTACTATTGTTTGTTGAATTTGTGAGTTTTGTGGGTCAAAACCTTTCTTTTGATTCTAATTTTTAGGAGGTGTCGAGACCTTTGGAGTGATAGCAGGTTCATTAGGCTTAGAAAATAAAGGAGTAATGATAGGAGGTTCTTTGAACACCTCTTGATTACCATCCATATTCCTTCTTTTGAACCTTGTATTAGTTGCCATTGGAATCTATGCCTAACTAGAACTAGCCTGCTGATTAAGTGCATAGCACTCTTCTTGATCATTGATGACCATTATAACATGCAGTTGGTTTGGTACCTGATTAGATCCTTGGTCTTGTGGAGGCTGTCCTAGTTTTTTCATCATGGGGATCTCTATCTTTGAGCCATTAAGGCTTGATTGTATCCATAAGCCATATCTTGCTACCATTGGTCATTGAATGCCTGGTTCAAGCCATTAGTTGGGACAATGGATTGCCCAAAAGATGGATCCCAATGTATGGTCCCTTCAACCTCTTGAGCCATATTGTTTTGAATGGGAACCAAGTAGTTGGAAGAGCCTGTGACATTTAGGTTATAACTACTCTACTTATTGTAGCTAGGCTATCCTTTCCCTTTCTCACAGTTCTAGTTTTGCAAATTTCCCTTGAAGGGTGATCTATTCCCTTGATAAGATTGTTTTTGAGGCTGATATGGAGCTTGATAAGGTTTATTGAACTAATCTTGCTACCTTTTAACATTTATCACATCATTTTCCAAGGATTGGAGCATGCTCTTAAGTTCTAGGTAGTTTTTCTGCTCTCAGGAATCACTTGATCCACTAGTGGATGCCTTTTCCTATTTAGGTGAAGGTATATCAATAATTGTTGGAGTTAGAAGAATAACATCAAGTGGGGGAATAACCATAGGAATTGGAGAAACCTTGCTAGCCTGAACTAGGCAATTTTATGCTTTAATAGCCACCTCATATGGCAATATGTCCCCTCCTATGGATTAGATCATTATAGCTATATCACTAATTAGAGCCTTCAAGTAGTATAGGAATGCAAAGTTAAGGGACAGTCTAATAGAGGTTGGAATTTTGTCCCAAGCTTTTTAGAATCTTGTGTTGAAATCTTGCATGACTTCATGGGGGGCTCTCTTAATTGTGGTAAGCTATTCTTCTAGTGACAAATGATCACTCTTGTTTGTAAATCTTTTACACAAGGCCTCTCCTAGCTGATTCCATGATTGAATAGAATTAGGAGCTAAGCCTCTATACCAATCTAAAGATTTTCCCTTAAAGGATACAACTAATAGTTTGATAACTATATTTTCTACAATGACATTATGGATATTGTAAAAATTGGCTGTCATTGATGTGTTCAATAGGGGTTATGGCTTGGTCTCTTATAAAATATGGGACACTTTTGAGATATGCTATTGGCATAGGATCGTATTGTGGAAGATTCAATGGACTTTGGCCACTGAAACATACAAAATCTCTTTGGAGAATCATGGTAACAAAAGGGGCTAACAAAGGTCTTCTTGCATAGGTATACCTTATCCCTGGTTTAGGAAAATGGTTTCCTACGTATGGGTGAGTATGGACAAACCTTAACCTTTTGGCAAAATTTAAGGGGAGTTCAACAAACTCAAAATAAATATCTCTAGAAGTTGATCTTATAGTTTCCTTTGGCATAAAAGATAGTTACTATTCTACCACAAAATTGCTGAGTGTTCTTCAGAGTCATCATATACTGAAAGATGAAAGCTATAACTGCTACAAATTGATCACACCAACATCAAGCTTGACCAATCTTCCTTGAAAATGGTCCCATTAGGCGTGCCATAAACTATTGTAGTGTAGAATTACACCCTTGTTGGAGAGTTTTTTAGGCTCTCTCATTCTCAGCTATAATATTAGAGCAACCTCAGGCTATGGGTATCTTGCAGTGAGGTTGAACCTCTGGAGAAGGCTAGCTTCCTCTTGGTAGATCATCTAAACTAATGTTTCTAATTGGGAAAGAGGTAGAGAGGAGGTTTAGGATAACTAAGAAATATAAATGGGTGATACATCAAATTTATTGACACTCACAAAAGTATGAAATAAACACTAATTCAACATAAGATAATTCTTTCTCACATAACCTCACAAATTAGTTAATTTGCATAAGTGTTTCATAAACTAGGCTCACCAAAAAATACGTGAAGTAAAAAGAAATTTCAAAATTCACACCATGTGTCCATTAATGGCAGAAAGAGCTCAAGTTCAGAACTATAGCTAACTTGAAAACACCTAAAAATAGGAAAGAAAGAAGGACAATGGACATGGAAGAACACTTCTTCACAAGGCCATCATGCACAAGCTTGCTAAGCATAATTTAGAGGCAAGAGATAGGTAAAAATTGATCTTTATTGCTTCAAAAGGTATTTCTTACAAATTTTGATAGGGTTTTTCCTTGTCAAATTAGGATATCTTTTTGTTATGGGGGGAGAAATTGGAGATATAGAAAAAAGGGGGGAAGAGAATGGAGAAGAGGCAAGCAAACATAATTCAATAAATGAGATCCAACCACCCTTCATGAATTCTAACCCACATTTGGGTTAATTAGAACTAATCCTTCTTCAACAAATTAACCATCATTAGCTCCAATAGCCTTCAAGCCCTCTCATTGGTTGAGAAACACACTAGAAGACAAGAACTTGTTGAGGATGATGATGTCATGATCCACTAAAAAAATAAAAGTCCAGGAAAGTCTTTAATGCTCAAGCTACCTTTTCTAATCACCTGATCTTTATCTTTCACTTCCATGCCATTCTTCACTTATCTTGCATGTATAAGGACAAAATCTTCATAACTTTGAATCTAGACTGAGCCATGCTGCATCTAAGTTGAGCAGTTGTTTGTCAAAGATGATGGCCATGTTGAAGGATGAGAGCCTCTCCATTAATTGCATACCCCAGCTCCTGCTTTGAAACCTAGGCCAAATCTTTTCTATAGATGGAAAACCAATCTAAGGACATTGGTTTTCTTGTATCCATTTATGTTGATACAAGTCTATAGATTGAGTAGCTTCTTTTGATCTTTTTAAATGCCAACAACTACTTGTAGGGGTTTAGATTTTGACATTTATGGGTCCGTCATCAATTCCTTTAGACAACTTATTTCAGCCATTTTCTTCAGACATTTTAGCTTTCAAAAGAACTCCTTCGACATTTTGAAAATGGACTTTATTCCTTTGACTGCTATTCCTTCAGGCCCCCTTTTTTTGATCTTATTCCTTCAAATAATTTTTTAAAACTTATTTCTTTAGGCACATTTCTTGGGTTTTGTTAAGTGTCATTTCTGAAGGGAAAGTACCCTTTGTAACTCTCAAAAATTCCCCTTCAAACAATTTTGCTTTTATCACTTTATCGAAAGAAAAGGTCTTCAAAACTTTAGCAAAGGTCCATTTCCTTTGTAGATACCCTTTGGAATGCTGCATAATGTAACACTTCAACATGGAAATGACCCTTCAAAAGAATTGAAAATACCCTTTGAAAGAATTGTTTCAGATAAAATGTCTTAAACAATTCTTGACACTTAGTCAAATGAAGTTACTTGCCTTTTGAAACTTTTCTTTCAGGCAAAATTTTTGAGGAAATTCCAACACTTAGCCCAAACAAAACTTTGAAAGAAAATACTTAGTGAAAAAGAGTCCCAAAAGAAATGAACCTTTGCAATTCTATTTCTTCTGGTCCTCCACTTCTTCTTGATCATGTCCATCTCTTTAAACCAATTATAATTTTGGTATGTGGGCCAAAAATTGGCCAACATTTCTAGCAACTCATAAGGAAACATCCCTGATATGCTTGAGAAACCAGGTCATTTGCCTCATCTAATCCATTGGGCATGGAGCCACTACTTTCTTTGACGAGGCTGACCCTATCTAGAAACCTCCTATTGAAGCAACAAGGACAACAATAACATAACAAACACTGTGCCCAAGGCACTTAGGGAAAGGAAACACACAACTAAAAATATGTGTACAAGGCACTTAGGAGAAAACATGAAGACCTATACAAAAAGTGCAATATATACAATGGCTGAAAACTCTTCTAGTAATAAAGCTTTAGATGAATCCCATTGACTGGGATGGGTAATACCTCTCCATCTAGTTGGGCCAGCTAAAAAACATTATGTTTATTGCATCCATAGATCAAATAAGGACCACTCCATAAGCTATCAAATTTGGTATGGTTGTATGGTTTATCTTTCTTTGAATCCCACTTGAGGACTAGGTCTCCTTCCTTGAAGTCCCTTGCTATGGTTCTCTTGTCAAAGGCTTTCTTGACCTGAGCTTGATGTGACTCTAGTGTTTTCATTACAAGGTCTCTCATGTCTTCAAGATCCATGAGTTCTATCAGTCTCACATGCATGGGCTGATCTTCCATCAAATCTAGCTGATGGGCTAGTTATAATGTAGGTAACTCAAGAGAAATGGGTAGTTTGGCCCCCCTTCCATATACTAAGACATATGGAGAATTGCCAATGGAAGCTTTAGGAGTCACCCTGTCAGTGCACAAGGTTGTCTTTAGTTTGGTGTGCCATGTCCTTTGATTCTCTTCCATAGTTCTCCTAATGATTCTTAGAAAGTTTTTATTTATGGACTCAACCAGTCCATTTCCTTGAAGATAATAGTTGGAAGAGGTGCTGAGGTAGATGCCCATCTTGAGAACCCATTCACTCATTTTTAGACCAAGGAATGTTAATGCATTATCAAAAATGATAGTGGATGGAATGGCAAACCTGGTCACAATACTATCATAGAAGTCTAGGACTGCACCTTCATTATCTTCTTTCAACATAATGGATTCCACCCACCTGGTGAAGTAGTCAGTTGTAGTAAACAACCATCTATGCCCTGCACTTGATTGAGGGTTGATCATTCCTATTAAATCTAGCCCCTATTACATAAAGGGTTGCTCTACCTGAATTGGGTTGAGAGGAAGGGATGCCAATCTTTACTTACATGTAAAGAGGGCACACTTTTGACATTTCCTAACCCATACATGAGCATATTTGAAGAGGTTGGGCCAATAATAACCAATCCTCATTATCTTTGTTATTATGGTTCCAGGTGCAAAATGACCTTCTACAGGTCCATCATAGAATTGTTCTAAAATCTTGGTCACCTGGTCATTATCTATGCACCTAAGAAGTACCCCATTTAGGTCCTTTTTGAATAAAACCCCATCAACAAATGCATAAGGTATGGATTGGAGTCTAAAATACCTTCTCTTTGCCTTATCTAGGCCCCGAGGGCATTCTTTTGTTAGCAAAAGATGTGCCATATCATGGAGCCATCTCTTATGAAGTGGAGGTACTCCCACCTGTGAGTTATCTTATATCACCATGGCAACTTCTTTGTCCTCATGAAGGTCATCAACCATATGCTCACACAAGCCTTTACCTCTTACTAGCTTAATGACCTTGATCTCCACGTCATACTCTTATGACCTTGGTAATCCAATCAGCTCTCTTTTCATTCAAGTCTTTGTTAAGAAGGAAGTCTCTCACTCCAGGATGAGACACCATAAGATAGATTTTGCTATTAGAGAGCATTGGCCTAAAATTTTTAAGGCTTATTACCACTACAAGGACTTATTTTTCTACAAAAGTATACCTTACCTCATACCCCTCAAGTCCCTGACTGAAAAATGCTATTGGTTTCTCAAGTCCTTCACCATTATTTTGCATCAACATAGCTAATATATTGTCAATATTGGCAAAGGCATACAATATGAAATCTCTTGAGAAATATATATATTCATGAGTGTGGGTTCTTGGGAAATGGCCTACTTGATAGCTTTAAATGTTTATTTACCTTCATTTGACCAAGTGAACACTTGGTTCTTCTTCATCATAGCCGTGATGGGTTTGATCAAGTTTGCAAAACTAGGTATAAACCTTCTCATAAAGTTTATTTTTCCAAGGAAGCTTTGAAGCCCCTTTTTATGCTTTGGTAAGGATAAGGCCAAGATGGCACTTATTCTATCAGGATCAATAGCTAATCCTTATTTTGAGATAATATGTCCCAAGATTTTTTCCTTATGCATGGAAAACACACACTTTTTGGGATTCAACGAGATCCCATACTCTCTACATCTCTCAAAGATCAACCTTAGGTGGTTCATGTGTTCATTGGCATCCTTGGAAAAAATTGTGATGTCATCTAAGTAAACCAACACCATTTGATTCATTAGCCCTTGGAAAGCCATGTCTATGGCTCTTTAGAAAGTTGCCCTAACATTTGATAAGCCAAAAGGCATCTTATAATAAACATATGTGCCCCATTTGGTGGTGAAGGTAGTCTTGTACCAATCTTCTTTCTTTACTAACACCTGGTTGTATCTCGAGTATCCATCTAAAAGAGAAAAATGTTTTGAACCTACAACTATTTGAAGAAGTTGCTCCATGGATGGTAGAGAGTAATGGTCCTTTAAGGAGACATATCTCTAAAGTTAACAGACAACCTAATCTGCCTACTCTTTTTCCCTACCGGCACCAAATTGGATTCCCATGATGAGTGTTTGATGGGAAAGATGATATTGAATTCAATCAAAATTTTCAATTTTTTCCTCATAAGCTCTTCTATTTTTGGTTTAACATGCCTTTGATTTTGCCTCACAATCTTAGCATTAGCATCTAGTTCTATAGTATGTTGGGCTAACTTTGGATCAAAACCTTTCAAGTCACTATATTCCCAAGTAAAGATGTCTAAATATTCCTTACAAAGTTTAATGAAAGCATGCCTTTCTGTCTCATTTTTTACCTTCCCAAGCTTGAGGAGCTTGTCCTTGAAAATAAGGACTCTTTCATAGTTCTCCTCACCAGTTGACATCACTAATTTATCTTTACTCATATGGTCACCATCATGAAAAATACTTTCAAGGGTGACCAACCCTTTAGGAAGTTTTTTAGACCTTAGTTGAACAATATGATCCTCATCCTGATGTTGAATTTTACCTTAGTTCATTGAGAAAAACTCTGTTCCTTACTGCAAGAAACAAGTAATTTGTTTATCATTTTCAAAGACCTACTAGTGGGCTTCATTATCTGATACTGATGGCCTCACCAACACCTTGACATGTGGTTGAACCTTGACCTCTTTTAGCTTACTTGGAAGATCAAATTGGGCTCCCACAGCTGCCAACCTGTCAGCATATTGATTCTGGTTCCTTGGCACAACTTGAATGTTAAAGGCTTCAAAATATTCAATTAGGTCCCATAATCTATTTTTGTAAGACCTCATTAAAGGGTTCTTGATAATGTTTAGGCCCCTGACTTAGTTCACTATAAGTTCACTATCTCCATATGCTTGCAACCTTTTGATTCCTCTCTTATTGGCCCATTTGAGGCCATGGATTAGGCCTTCATATTCTGCTGTATTGGAGGAACAACTAAAATGGAACCTATAAGAAGAGAAATAATTATCATATGAAGGGGAAACCAACATTGCCTCTGCACCTACTCTATTTTTTCTCCTTGAACCATCAAAGGATAACTTTCACATACCGTTGAGGTCTTCTTTAGGTCCAATGAGGGAAGGCATGAGTTAATTTTATTCATGTAGCAAATAAACATCCATATCTTTTTCTTCAGCACCTTCCAAATGGTTGAGAAATTGATTATCCCCCCATAGCTCATCCAGGAATAAGTTTGGAATCTCTCAGGATAAGTATTCAGTTCCTGACTAATCATAAATTCATCCTCATCAAGGATAGTACAATTGAGGTTTATGCTATCTAGTTGATGAGGCTCAATGTGAAATTATGTCATGGGCTTAACCCTGATTGACATCTTAATCCCATACCTAGTTCTGAATTCCATGTATGCCCGATTTGTTGTGAGATAGCCTCCTATCTTTGCTGTGAATTCTCTAGACAAGTATAGATTAAAATGAGGAGGCACCTTTAGAATCAACACATCTTGAGCCACTAAAACACTAGGACAAGCATGCATAGTCAACTTGAGACCTTTGATAATATTAGTTAGTTTAGTGGAAGATCCATCAGGTTGCAAAACTCCCTTAGATTGAGGTTCATACTTTAAACCAAGCTGGTCTATTATTGAATTTGGTATTACTGAAGTGCTAGATCTACTATTTACTAAGCAATTATGCACCAAGGAATCACCAATGATTAATGAAATATATAATGGAGGAGGTTTGACCACCTTAATCCTTCTCCCATAGGACCTTGGGTTGCATTGGTGAAGACCTCAGTTTCTTTGCTTGGTTGTCTACTTGCAGTTGTTGTAACACCTATCTTAGACAAACCTTAAGGGATATCCACCTGACTGGGCACAAAAAGCATGTCCCAACATTGGAATTTTTCATTTGCTTCAACAATGTTGATTGGTGGACCATTAACCTTTGCTTGAGCTTTGGAAGCCACTACTATTGTTTTTTGAATTTGCAAGTTTTGTGGGTTAGAACCTTTCTTTTGATTCTAATTTTTAGGAGGTGTTGGGACCTTTGGAGTGAGAGCAAGCTCATTAGGCTCAGATAATAAAGGAGTAATGATAGGAGGTTATTTGAATGCCTCTTGATTACCATCCATATTCCTTCTTGTTAACCTTGTATTAGCTGCTACTGGAATGTATGCCTGGCTAGAACTAGCCTATTGATTGAGTGCATAACACTCTTCTTGCTCACTAATGACCATTATAACATCTGGCTACTTTAGTACCTGATCAAATCCTTGGTCTTATAGATATTGTCCTAGTTTTGTCATCATGGGGATCTCTATGCTTTGAGCTATTAAGGATTGATTGTATCCATAAGCCATAACTTGTTACCATTAGTCATTGAATGCCTAGTTAACACCATTAGTTGGGACAATGGATTGCCTGAAATATTGATCCCAAGGTATGGTCCCTTCAGCCTCTTGAGCCATATTATTTTTAATGGGAACCAAGGAGTTGGAAGATCCTATGACATTTGGGTTATAACTGCTCTGTTTATTGTAGCTAGGTTGTCCTTGCCCTTTCTCATGGTTTTGGTTTTGGAAATTTCCCTTAAAGGGTGGTCTATTCCCTTGATAAGATTACTGCTAAGGCTGATATGGAACTTGATAAGGTTGATTAAACTAAGCTTACTGCCTTTTAATATTTACCACATCATTTCCCAAGGATTGGAACATGCTTTTATGTTCTAGATAGTTTTTATACTCTTGGAAATCTCTTGATCCGCTAGTGGATGCCTTTTCCTATTTAGGCGAAGGTATAACAATAATTGTCAGAGTTGGAAGAATAAAATCAAGTGGGGGAATAACTGTAGGGGGTGGTCTAATTTCAGGGAAAAGAGGCATTGGGGGTCTAGGAGAAAGCTTGCCAACCTGAACTAGGTAATTTTTTGCTTTAATAGCCACCTCATAAGCATCTGGCAATATGTACCATCTTATGGATTAGATCATTACAACTATATCACTATTTAGAGCCTTCAAGTAGTATATGAATGCAAAGTTAGGGGACAGTCTAACAGAGGCTAGAATTTTATCCTAAGCTTTTTGTAATCTTGAGTTGAAATCTTACATGACTTCATAGGGGGCTCTCTTAATTGTGGTAAGTTGTTCTGCTAGTGACAAATGGTCACTCTTGTCTAAAATCTTTTACACAAGGCCTCTTCTAGCGGATTCCATGATTGAATAGAATTAAGAGCTAAGCCTCTATACCAATCTAAAGCTTTTCCCTTAAGGGATATAACTAATAGTTTGATAGATATATTTTATACAATGACATTATAGATATTTAAAAAATTAGATATGTCATTAATGTGTTCATCAGGGGTTGTGGCTTGGTCTCCTATAAAATATGGGATGCTTTTGAGAGCTGCTACTGGCATAGGATCGTATTGTGACAGATTCAAAGGACTTTAGCCACTAAAACCTACAAAAGCTCTTTGGGGAATCATGGTAACAAAAGGGGATAATAAATGTCTTCTTACATAGATATACCTTATGCTTGGTTTAGGAAAATGGTTTCCTATGTATGGGTGAGTATGAACGAACCTTAACCTTTTGGCTGAATTTAAGGGGAGTTCAACAAATTCAAAATGAATACCTCTAAAAGCTGATCTTGTATTCATCTTTAGCATGAAAGATAATTATTGTTCTACCACTAGATTGCTAAGTATTCTTCGGAGTCGCTAGATACTGAAAGATGAAAGCTATAACTGCTGTAAATCGATCAAACCAACATCAAACTTGACCAATCTTCCTAAAAAATGGTCCCATCGGGCATGCTAGAAACTTTTGTAGCATATAATTGCACCCTTGTGGGAGAGTTTTTTCTGCTCTCTCACTCTCAGTTAAAATATTGGAACATCCTTAGGCTATGGGTATCCTATAGTGAGGTTGAACCTTTGGATAAGGCCGACTTCCTCTTGGTAGATCACCTAAACTAATGTTTCTACTTGGGAAAGAGGTAGAGAGGAGGTAAAGGGTAACTAAGAGAGATAAATGGGTGATACACCAAATTTATTGACACTCACATAAGCATGAAATAAACACTAATTTAGCATAAGATAATTCTTGCTCACATAACCTCACAAACTAGTTAATTTGCATAAGTGTTTCATAAACTAGGCTCACCAAATAATACATGAAGCAAAGAGGAATTTAAAAATTCACACCAAGAGTCCATTAATGGTGGAAAGATCTCAAGTTCAGAATTGTAGCTAAATTGAAAACACCTAAAAATAGGTAAGAAAGAAGGACAATGGACATGGAAGAACAATTCTTCACAAGGCCATCATACACAAGCTTGTTAAGCATAATTTAGAGGCAAGAGATAGGTAAAAATTGATCTTTATTGCTTCAAAAAGTCTTTCTTACAAATTTTGATAGGGTTTCTCCTTGTCAAATGAGGATAGTTAATTATGATGCATTGGTTTATAGTGGAATACTCCAACTTTAAACCACCTATTTTTTTGCTCTTTTTCCCTTTTTTTTACCTAGATGTTAATTATACACCCTACCATGCTATCAAATAACTTTCCAAGGAGAGGATTGACCATGATAGTTTTATATCACTGCTTTTATAAAATGGGATAACAACATTAGTCATCAAATATGTCAAGAAGCCTTCTTGAATGATACCATTAAAGATGCTTTTGATGTGTAGTATGGGGACTTCTAAACCCCATTTTAGATATTTTGCTTGCAAACCATATATGTCTTGTACTTTACCCCTTGCTAGTTTTTTTGTGCCTTGAATAATATCATTCATAAATAAGAGCTTAGTTGTTGTGGCTAGTAAAGGGGGGAGGGGACACACAGGGGGTTATTAGGGTGGGGGGATATCTTTATCTTGAACTCATTCATAGAGTAACTTTGCATATCCTAACAATTGGGTATTGTAATATTAATCTCTATTTGTTTCCTCTCTTGTTGTAGTTCTCTCCAAAACACTTTAGGGTTGTGTTTTCTAATATAAATTAGTTCTTTCCTTTTTGTGTTCATATAACTTTCCTTTTTAGACCATATAAGTTTTTCACATGTCTTCTTATTTTCTTTGTCCATCCCACATTTTCTTAAATTTCTCTTTACTGCTTTACTAGAAAACTACTTGTATTTTCTATCTCATGCCTAAATATTTTGTTTGCACTTAGTGCTCTATGAATTAAGGGAATAAATGTATTATTGTTTACTAGATAACTTTTCATATATGATGTACTATTCTCTACTTCTTGAAAGTGTTGTTCAATGGTTGATTTGAAGAGTTCTTGATTCTCATGAGTCATGAGTATTTTACTTTGGAGAGGAATATTTGTTTATTTGTGGTGGGCTTGTTCTCACCGTTGATTGTTTATGTGCATGTCAAACTTTACATATATTGGATTATGATCTGATTTCAACTCTATAAGGTAGTCCCCAACTTCTAACTCCATAAGTCTCGAGATAAAGCTCTATGAGAACATAACATAATCTACCACACTTTGGCCATTGTAAATTTAACATGTGATATTGCCTCCATGAGACCAAAAGAGTTTATAAGATTCCAAAACTATAAAGTATTGTGCAAAGGAGTGACAAAATATTCTTAGAGAAGATTTGGAAAGGAATGTAATGTAAACATGATGGTTAAGTACCTTTGTCATGTATGTAAAGGGATTGAACTAGATGTAGTTAATAGCATAATAATTAGTAACTTCAAGTTCACTTTCATTTATTTTACTAGTATAGTGAGTGTTGATGGGTAAAAAATTTAGGTTATAACCATGGTGTATTGAGAGCTCTGAATGGTAACACGAGGAGTTTGACATGCACATTTCAATGCTCTAGCTTGAAGAGATAGGTTTGAACCGTCATGGACTGAGAGATCCATATAGTTGTAGGAAGAGTTTTACCTTACACATTTGGATTTTATATCTTGTACCATCCTTCAAAAATAGACATAACCACCCTTATTTGAGATTTATTTGAACCTCACAATCTACCTACACTCGAATTATAATTGTTATGTGTGCAATTTTATACCCCTAAGTTTCAACCTCATGAATCCCTAATTTTTTCCCTATAGATTTTGACCTTGTGACCAAGATTAAGGTTTAATCAGGCTTAGCCAATCCACCTTATGCTTGAGGTATATAAGTTATGTATGAAATTTTGTACCCCTATGATTTAAATTGTATCATGAAGTGTTAGTAAAAAAGCTAACTAAGCCACTATTGTCAAGAAGACTAAGAATGCATTTTGAAACACTTCTACATTTTTTTCCCCATGAGTTTGTATCACATTCGGTTTTAAAAATATAGAAAATTAAATAACACTATGTTTTTCAAAAAATAAAAGAAGAATTGTATATTTTAAAGCAACATTTTTGTGTGAAGGCAAGAAACATGTAGAGTATTGACCATAAACAGTGTTTCTTGTTCTTCTAAGTCATTCTAGCTTCCCATTTTGGCTTCTTATGATGTGAACATGTATAAATACACCCTTAAGGGTCATTTTAAGGCAATTAAATTGTTTCTTAACAAATCTTTCTTCTTGGTTGAGTGTCTTAGGAGTTGGAGTGTGATAAGGAAGTGGAATTGAACAAGTTGTAGAGATTGTATGGGTGTTTGGGCATGTTGATATTGTAAAGAGTGTCCTTGAAGGATTTGATAAGAAAATATACCTATAACATCTGAGAGATAAAGTTGAAAGAGAATACAATCCCTTGCTCTCTTAGAATTTTTCCCATGTTGGGATTCTCTAAGGTAAACATTGCCTTTTGTAGAAAATTGCTTGTTATTTTATTGCAGTTTCCCAGTCTACTTTATTTTTTTTAATAAAGGTAAAAGGAGGGTTTTGAAAGGGACACTTGCCTTGTACATAGAAATCCAAAGATACAATAGTGAAAGTATAAACATCAACATTAATTGATTATTAGTAAATTGATAGCAAAATGATAGTTGATTAACAACAAACTGACAACTGGACAAAAAAGAACCGAAATTTGAACAAACCTAAAAAATAAACTATATATCAATGGATACAAGAAATCAAAAGCTAATATTTACATTTATTGTGTTTCCCACTCCTAAGAAGCTAGGGCTCCTCCAAATCCAAATTTGAAAGATCTAAAAGTGCATTTTTTTAATTTAAGCTCTGTAGGTAATATCTTGGAGATTCATTAAATTTTGGATGTGAATTTTATGGCCTTATTAAATCATCGAACTTCTCATAATCAACTAAAGAAGAGTCCTAAGGAAATAATGGATTGCTCGCTTCCTTATTTAGAGAGCTCCTCTACCAATCTAAAAATTATGACTGGTATTCACCTTTTTGCATGTTATGGTCCTCTTTAGAAGGAAGAAATCTATGTTTTTATTCCTTCTTATGAGTTGAATTATTACTTTGTATTTTGTGTTCTTCCTCAACCTCAACATGTCTATACTCTTTTTTCTCTTGCTAACAACTAGGTCTTTGAAAAATTTGACATTGGGCATTGTTCTCTTGAAGTGGCCCATTTATTGACATCCATAATAGTAAATACTAAAATTTTTAGTCTATTAGTTGGACCCATTTATCTTCACTTGTTTGAAGGGTTATGCTTTGAGGACCTGAAATTGTCACATTCCTCAAAATTACTATTAAAGATTTACTCATATTGGATTTGAGTTTTAAATTCTCATCTATTTGATCATCCATGTACAAATAATGGCCAATTTTAGAGACCAAAATTCTTATCCTAAAAGACATATTTTTTTTTTGTTTAATTAATGTTTGTCTGTGAATATAGCTTGGGTATAATTTTTACTATAAAATATCCTTTGTCAAACAGACAAGCATCTACCATACGGGTTAGGCATTCCTTTGCCAAACAGGTAAGCATCTAACCATATAGGTTAAGCATTCCTTTGCCAAATAGGCAAGCATCTAACCAAATGGGTTAGGTATCTACACATGAGTAGGTTATGCTCTAGCCAGAGATTTGACTCATCGAGATCAACCAAATCTTAAGTCACTCACTGTTCACCTCTCATCTCTACTAGATAAGCACAAAGGTCATCATGATAGTAGCATGTTTAAAACATGTAATAAAAAGTCTCATTCTACCTCAAAATTTGGCTTAAAGCCTTGGGAACTATGATCATCTAATTGAGATCTTTTTGAATATAACATGGAATTCTTTTCTTTATTTATCTAAACTAGGGTCTTATTATAATAGTCTTTCCCTTTTCATTTAATTTTAATATTGTTTGGTGCACAACCTTAAACCCCATCCTATTCACCTGTGTACAGGAACATCCTTCACTTCCTAGACTACCAACATACCTAATTTTGAATAGGGTCAAGGTGTAGTATGCATGTAGTTCTATTTTCTATTCTAAGTTTCATGTGAACTGTGAATCTGGGTATGCAACCCTTTTTAAGGCCCAGTTCCCCAAATAGTTCTTCTATGTTTGCTAACCAAATGGGAACATAAAAAGTATCAGTTTAAGTAACTGAGTACTTGTTTACCTAAACTAGCCCTAAACCTTAACAAGAAAAATAAATAAGCATTAGCAAGCTACACCCTCTTTCTAATTTTTATTTACATCAACAATATTTTTGATCCTTGTTATAATTAACCTAATCCTTACAATTATTTTTGCTAAAGTTTCATTATTTGAGAGCCATAAGGTTGGTGGTTTCTTGATAATAACTAGTTTAACACTCTCAATCTTGGTTTTTATTGCTCCTTTTTGATGATATCAAGTTTTGAGTAAGAAATGTACTTTATCCATTCCATTTCATAAGTTCACAAGTTATAATTGTCTAAGGTAGTTGAAGTTGTTTCCTTATCTTAATTAATGTTATTAACCAAGAGGGATTATCCCACCCCTTGGTCTTAATGACATGACATGGTCCTTATTTCTCCTTGATAGTTTATAGGGATGATGCCCAGACATCATTGTTGTAGCTGTGTTAGGATATGGATGTAATAGCTCAAGCATGATGGCATTCCCTGTAAACATGAGCCTGAGGCACCACTTGTACCAAACGCTATGTAGTTTTGTTTAACCCTAAATTCTTGATCTAAGTTGAGATTTAAAAAGTAAAGAATACTTGAAATGAATTAATGCAATATATATCAAAAGCAAATTATTTAGTAGGAAAGTAGAAAACATAATCTCCTAGTTTAGTCATCACGTCAATTTTAAACCATGTTTATTCTGGATAACTATATCTTTAGTCTATTTAGGTAAACTTCTCTAAAAATAATAACTTATACACAAGGAGTTTATTTAAATAAATCCTTTATATGTTTAAAAGGAGGGTTCTAAAATTTGAGGTTTCAACCCTAGAATGAAAGATACTTATTTTCATACTAATCTTAATGATAATCAAATTCATCATCAAAGCTCAACAACAATCAAAGTAAGGGATATGTATAACTTAGATTTTTTTATGGTAATTTTTATGTATCTAAATCAATATTCTCACAATCGCATGTAACTTTACAAACTAAATCAAATTTATTTCATAGATTTATAACTAAGCATATATAAAACAAAACTCATTTATTTAATGTTATGAAAATCATTTACTTTCCTTAACAACAAGCAATGATATCATTTTGTTTCTAGTAATACTTAAAAAAAACATTCTATTTTAGTCTTCTAAAAATAATTACATCATATTTTCCTTACGATTTAAATAAAATATTATATCCATCTTACAAATAAAATATTTCTCTTATAAACTAAATAAATTATTTACCTTATAATTTAAATAATTATTTACCTTTTGATTTCAATAAAATAAAATATTTATTTTACAATTTTAAATAAAATAATACATCTATCTTATCATTTAAATAAAATAAATTATTTACTTCCAATTTAAATAAAATATAATATTTATTTACAATTTAAATAAACAAAACTTTTACCTTATAATTTTAAATAAACTAAAATACTTACCTTATGCATTGAAATCCTTGACTGAAATGGAATGTTGATCCGCTTGAATTGAGACAACTGATAGAATAGTGGTGGTGTTGATCTTGACTGAGTTAAAAAGAATGGAACAAAACTTGATATTTCATTGCCCCTTGAGGCACATATCTCTCTTCCAAAGCGTTTCTCCCCCCCCCCCCCCCCCCCCCCTTGCCTTTTCTCCCTTCACTTCTACTTTCCTTTCCCCTAAGCATCGACCTCCTTTGATACCTTCCCACTTTCCTCTCCCCTTTCTTCTCTCAAAACATCCTCCTCCTTCAAGTGCTTCCTTTTCCTCCCCTTTATATTGCATCAATTGTCCCATTTTATAATCTTTTTCATGAAAATATCTTTTCCTCCTTTTGAGCTTTGATTGGTGCAACTTTAGTTAATGATTTTTTATTAGCTCCTTATGTGGCAGTTCCCTCCATTTACATGGCCAATGCATTAGTTAAAGTGGGTGATGACTAAGGGAGGTGGAGCAAATTAATTCCAAATGGAGAGAAAGCTGGTTAATCACTAAGAGTTTACCATTATTCCCTCATGCGTGTGGCAGTAGAAGGGTCAGTTAACTTGTATTATCAAATTTTCATGATAATAATAGAGTATTATATATATGAATAGTGGTTTATTAAAAATAATTAATAATATAAAATTATATATGATAATATAATTTATTGAAAATTTTAAAAATCAACAATAAAAGAAAAATTCTATTAATTAAAACAACCTTTGGTGATTTCTAAATATTAATACATAAACAATAAATTCATTCATTATAAATGCGAGTATTAAAACAAGACTAAATATTTATCCCATTAAATTTTCCCTCATTCACAATTGTAAACATTGTATATATACATTTATACAAAAGGAATTAACTTAAATTAAATCATACCTTGCTTTCATGATTTCCCATCGATGACCTGATAGCTCTTTGAAAATCACAAAAGTTAAAGTTAACTTAAAAGTAATCAACTCATTCTAAAAATATTAAAAGAGGTCCAAATCAACTTAGAGTATGAGCATGAGTCTAAAGTGCAGGAAGAGAGGCTGTGACACCAATGGAGTTCCCAATTTTGTTGAATATATGTTCACTTAAAAACTCAATGGGTTGAGCATAGAGGTTAACCTATACAGGAGTAACATCGATGTTTTCTATTAGAGGATTTAAAACCTATAAACCATGGTTTAATAAATATGCCTCTTTGTCCCATAAACCACTTATGAATATAATTCAATACATATCATCTAGCTACTAAACTTGAAAAGGTTACAACAAAAGAGTTATTAGGAAGGAATGTAATTTGGGCCTTGTCATCAATCCAAAGAGATCTGATTTCACTCCTTACCTCATCTAGAGTTGGTCTTCTACCTCTGACCCAATATATGATTATTCTATCTTTGAAAACTTCCAAATGCAACTCAAAATCTTCATCTTCAATCAAGATTGGGTCTAAATCTGAGTCATTAGTTGTTGTTCCATTCCCAATTGAAGTAGCCTAATTTTTTCCATCAACTATCAATAGTGTTAGGTTTTCCTTGATTTCCCTTGTAACTCTTATTCTTTTTTCTATATTTGTTACTTAAAAATCCATCAACCAACCAATTTTTGATAATCCTTTCATCAAATATTCATTAATTTTCTTCTCATGCTCGCTCATTCCATCACCTTAGGGAAATTATTCTCCATTTTGTCAATTAGCATCAACTATCACCCTCACTTTCCTTTCTACCATTCTAAGACTCATGCTCAGCCTTTCTATCTCCATAGAATAGTTTTTTCATTGAGCATTTACCATTCTATAACACAATGTCAGCTAATCCACCACCTTGACTTTCCTTCCACCTTTTTGACACTCATGCTTAGCCTTTCCTTCTCCCTATAGTAATTATTCCAACAAGCATTTTCCATTCCATTGTACAGAAGTAATTGGACCATCATGGTGATTTTCCATTCTTTCTCCATTTTTAAATTACCTTTCATTCGCCATTGTTCCAAGCTTCAAGTTATATGTTAAGTCTAATTTCATGTACAATTATTTTCTTTCAATTTACAACACAACATTTTCATTATATTCACAATGTTGATTGTTTTATGCAAATATGTAAGAAAACAACAACTTAATCAATCATGTATTTTTGGGAACAATTAAGTTTCATCTTGATGAACCAAGTAATGGAATATTCATACTAATTAAAAACTATATTGGTATTAGAGTAGGTTTTATTCCTTGTTATGTGGTTTTTGTGGTGTGACAATTTTGCAAATTTATGTTTATTACTAAAGTAGTTAATGCTAGTGAAGGTGTCTTGATTCCTTTGGAATGAGATATATCCACAAAAATGTGGAATATAGAATTGAGAGAATACCTCAAGATGACAAAGATAGATTCAACAAATTAGAAGAGGATGTTGTAAAGTTGGAGAAGATTATGGAGGCTATCATGGGGAAGTTGGGATTTTCTATGGAGATCTTGAAAGAAAATGAAGAGTTAAGGACTTGAGACCATGAGAAGGAGCATCCCCATACTAACCAAGTTCAACCTCCATTCAAATTGGAGGTTGAGATAAAAATTTAACCTAATTAAGGTGAAGTAAATGTTGAGAAAATTGATCAGTGGTTAGCCTAATTAAAGGTACATTTCAATTTACATCAAAATAGTGAAGATCAATAAATTTTTAAATAATATGAATTTAAAATATTGATTGGAATACAATTTAAAATGTTGATTTCAAGATCAAAATGAGTCAGATATACTTTGACTTAATTTGAAAATATGTTCATTCCTTGGTTTTGAGAAAGCAACCATCAGTTTCTAAATTTGATGATTTTAAAATGTTGATTGGAAGACATTTTTAGCATATTTTTTATGGGAATGAAATCTCTATTAATTGGGAAAATTTTAGGAAAAATTAAGGTGAAAGTGTGTAGGGTTATATGAGTGAATTTTATAAGAAAACATTCCAAATGGGAAAATATGTGTTGGATAGTGACATGTATCCCAATAAAGAATGTTGGTAGCCTTCATATTCATCCAATAAGGGTTTTTTTGATGGTCAATCCTAATGACTTAGATGAGGCTTGTGCTCAAGCTCATTACCTTGAGATGGAAAAGATAGAGTGTCTTCCTCTTCAAATGATCTGTAATAGTAGGATCATTTGAAGCGAAAAAAGAAAAAGAAATGAAAAGGTACACATAATTTTACTTCTATTTTTTCTCATAAGGGTTCTAAAATGCAATGTAGGCATTCTAATATTGATGGTCATACAAATGAGACTTGTTGGATTTTGCATTTGTAATTGTATCTTGTCAAGAACAAGAAAAATAAGGAGGTTAGGACTTTGGTTCAAGGAAAATAGGTTTGGTGTAGCCCCAATGTAAATGAGAGGATATCTTGTAACTCCCTTCATATAAATATATGTTTTAGTAACAATGAAGCTCAAGACAAAGGTAGATTTCATAAACATTTCCATATCAAATTTCAATTCAAGAAGACAAAATTTGATGCTCTTTTTTATTCTTTCTCTTGAGCAAAGTTTATTTCTAAAGAGTTGGTAGAGAAAATTAGGATGGAAATATATAATCATAATAATCCTTGTTCTCTGTGTTGGGTAAATCAAGGAGTAAAAAAAAAGGACACCAAATAATGAAAATTCAAGTTTATGTGAATGAAAATTTCATTGATGAAGTTATGGTCAATGTCATGCATCTTGATGTTAGTAGAATAGTTTTTGGTAGCCCATATATGTATGTTAGAGATGATATTTTCATGAGAAGAGATCACAAGTTTTGTTTGGTCAAGGATGGGGAAATATACATCATCAAAGGTTACGAAGGGAAATAAAAAATATCCTTGGTAAGTGCCACTTGAGCTAAAATATTGATTAATGTAAGCAGGAGATTTTTTTTAAATTTTTTAGATAGATAACTGGTAAAATAAATTAGTATTATATAGACATTCTCATAGCATGTCTACTAACAAAGAGCATATAAAAATGTAAGATTTTTTGTATCAATTTAAGGAATTTTTCTAATAACCCATGGGTATGGCACGAGGAAGGGAGATCGAGCATGAGATACAATTGTTACTAGATTGTCCTCTCCAAGTATTAGTCTTTATTAATAATCAACAATGGAATAAAATGAGATAATTAAACAATTACAATCTTTGTTATATCGATATGTAATGTGTCATAACACTTATCCAATTAATTCTCATATTATGGTCGTTCCTAAGAAACATGGTTCATGGAGAATATTTATTGAGTATAGAGCTTCAAACAAAAAAAATAATAAGAACATGTACCCTCTTCCACAGATTGATGGTCTTTTGGATCAAATTTAGCATACTAAGTATTTCATCAAGTTGGATTTGAAATTTGAGTATCATTATGTGAGAATAAATGAGGAGGTTATGTGGAAAATGATGTTCAAGACAAGGTAAGGTTTGTATGAGTGGATTGTATTATCATCTAGGTTGTGAAATGCTCTTGATAATTTTATGAGATTGATAAATAAGCTTTTGAGGCCATTCATAGAATCTCTTGTCATTGTTTACTTGGATGATATATTGGTTTTTAATAAAATTTACAATGATGATTTAATGCATTTGAAACAAGTTTTGCAAGTGTTCGTTATACCCCCTTTTAATTTTTTTTTCTAAATTTACCTAGATGCTACTATGTTTTGGACATGTGGGGTGACTCACCTTAGTAAATGTTGTTGGATTTTATTATATGTTTTAAATAGTTGGCATTTCAATTAAAATCTAACACTTTTACTAAGATGTCATGGATTATATGGGGGATTGTTATTTCATTAGAACAATTATTTTCTTGATGTGATGTATTGATATTGATCACATTATATTTAGCTGATATGTTATTTATTAGTCACCTATTGACCCATGTGAAAAGTTTTATGTTATTAGTACATGAAGATTAATTGGATCAATTTTATTTAGTTGTAATTATTTATCATACTCTGATATTGGACCAAATACGAGTTTATACTGAACTTGTGATAGTAGGACTATCCTTCTTATGATAGGCAAATAGAGGGAACATATCATCAGAAAAAGTGTAGGTAGCTTTTCATCAATAGTGAAAGAAAGGTGATGCACACACCACCTTGCTTAAGTTCATATTTTTGTAGCATGTGACTTGTAAGGGTTATGTGTGATTGTTTTCACTTATTATGTATGTTCATACTTATGATGATTTGATTGTTGCATTACATGTGGTTTAGATGCATTCTCCTTGCTTGTCATCACAAGACCTAGTTAATACGCCTTGTTGATTTACATATAAATATTATATCTCTTCACACATGACTGTTGCATGGCATGTCTTCTTGTCATGTTTCATTGTTAGACAATTCACCAAAATCTAATGATTTGATTCCATGAGAGTGTGTTTAGACTGTAGCCTTTTAGAGTTGACTGGGCACAAGGTTGTGATGACTTTTGGTCACAACCCTAATGCAAGTATTATTCTAAATGATCTTGATTGTGGGATTTTAGTTGGGTATTGTAGTTTTAAATATGTTGGTCTTAATTTTCCTAGCTTGTGTATTTCATTTTACATGGAAAGACATTATATTAAGGATTGGGTTAATTGAGGATGGAAATGGTAAATGATACTTGAAATGTATACCATGGATTCAAATTATCATGGTTTAATCTCATACCTAACACTTAATATAAAGGGCATGATGTTATTAAAATCATCACGTTATGTCTTATGACTTAGTCTTAGACCTTGGTGTAGTCTAAAACCATGTTCAAGATGAACCTTGGTGTATTCTAAAACTATAATGTGGATTTTATTTTGAATGTCAGGGTTGACCTTTTTTCATGATTAAATTTGGCATTATTGGGGACTTGACTAGATAATATGGGAGCATATTTCTTATGGATTTTTTGAATTGCAATCATGCTTTTAAATTTTATGTGTGTACTCATGTGGGTTTTTCTAACTCAGGGGTCAACATAGTTTCACATTCAGGTTAAGGTTTCAAACCTCATTTTTTTATGGGATCAAGCCTACTATTCTTTCCTTTACTCTCAATTTCCCTTAAAAAAACTCATAAATTATTTTTGGTAGTTTTTTTTTGTGTTAGTCTAGTAATCACTTATGTGCTATTCCTCATGCACAAACCAATATTTAACCTACAATCCTCTATATCGACATATCACGTGACTTTGGGATCATGCACTCCCTTGAGGCATAGAGAGAAAACTAGGTTGGGTCAAGGTTTGTTGTGTGAAATGGTGGTGAGTTCATGGTATTGTATGCACCTCACATGTTAGGCTCTATTTAAAGCTTCCCTCTACCCTAACTTAACAACTTAATGCAATTCTATCTAGACATTCCTCTTCATAACAAGTATGTCAATGAAAAGTTCCAAAACACCATCTAGAAACCATCAATGAGATGATAACACTCATTGACCATTAAATATAAATTATCAAATCATGGTTACAAATCTTACTATGGTGCTTGAAGGCACTTTATTCAAACATAACCTATCTACTCTCTCTAAGACTCTTAATAGTTCTACAACACTGTGTTATCACTTGCATGTCATCTTCCTCTTTTTCTCTCCTCATGTACCTTCTTTATATAGGCTTTTAAATAACCTTGCATGTCATCTATTAGCTCAGTTGTCACCAATCAATAGTTAATGTCTTTGTCTCATATTTGGTAGTTAATGTGGTGTTCTTTTCCAAGTCAACTACCACATCATTTTTAATTACTTCATAATTATTTGTTAGGATCAAGTTGTTGCTCATAACTTCTACCATCTACTTCTGCAAATCATGCTAAATTTGACAAGTCTATCATTGTCAAGTTATCACTTCCATTATATTTCTATCAGTCTTGTCAGTGTGTTTTATGCTTACTTATTGTGATTGTCAGTTACACACATGTGGATTAGTTCATTTCATGCCCACAAACTCTATGAACTTGAGGTGTTATATCTACATTAGACTTGGTTACAACAGAGCATGGTCTATCAAGCATGCACCTTATTACCTTTGTATTATGTGTACCTCACACATGAGGATTAACATCACCCCACACTAAATTTTTTATCTATCCTTGGATGATCACTAATTTATGCCCATTTGGTGTTTTGCTCATTTTTCTTGGTTTGAGTTACTCTGAATATTGGGTGCCTCTTCCTTAGTCTCAGTGCCATTATGTGTGCTAGATGCCCTTTTCTCCTACCTTTGTGATTTTCCTTGTTGTCATAGTTCTACTATCTGCTCTTCTCTTGCCTTAGGTTCATTTGTGTGACTACCTTCTCTTTACCTCCTAGTGTTGAAAACCCTTTAAAATTGGTGATGCTATCTTATGTGACTCTAATTTTGGTGTGACCTTCACCTTGCTTCATGTTTCTATGTGCTTGGGAACTATGCCCTATAGTCCTTTTTCAATCATATAGATATATATGTTATTGGGTGCTACACTCTACTCATGCACTTCTTTGCCCCAAAATCATCAGAATCTTTTGATTGATCTTGCATTCCTAGGTATTGCACTCCACTCATGTCCTTTATTACCCCATAATTTATCATGTGTCTCCTAGTTTATGTCCTTCATGCATGTCCAATATTGGGCTCTATTTCAGCTACCTTGTGCTCTACTTCTAATCACTTCTCTTGCTTCTTCACAAGTGTGCTTTTCACATTAACATATTTTTGCTACTTCTTTTCTAATGCTCTCTTGGCAATGGCACACTTGTTCTTTTCATCTTCCTTGGGAGTGATGTAATTATATGTGGTTACAAATTATTGATGGGATATTCATCATATCACTCTTCCCTTTTGTGTTCCCAGGTACTATGTTTCCCTTCTTCTTACATGTTTCCTTGCCCCATAATTTTCTTATGTGTTTTTGGGCATTATGCCTCCCTTTCCTTTAACATGCTTACTTACCTTGAAAGTCCTTCATATCAAGTTAATCCCAACCTAATGCCTTTCCTTGTCATTATTCACATCTCATGTCATGTTACACCTCATTTTACAATTTTCCTTGGATAGTGAATTATTTAGGCTACCTTTCCTAGCAAGTTGTCATTCAATAAGAGAGAGGTTACAAAAATCATGTGGTAGCATGAACCTAGAACTTAGACAACTAGGATAAGATTTTGAGAGGAAGCCCTCACTTGACTTACCCAATTAGACTTACAAGGTGTGCACGTATTATTAAAATCAACATTGTGAAACTATTGTGCCCCAAAACTACCCTAGGATACTCTAATCTAAGAAATACAAAAATATATAAATAAAATGGCATATGCCTTATTACATCATGAACCATGTGCAAAAGCACACATTTTAGGTAGAAATTAAAATGATCATTCCTCTAGTAGTCTCTTCTAAAATTTCCTTTACTTTGGGTGCTTTAGCTTTAGCTTTCAAAGTTCACTCTAACTCATTCTTTTTTATTTCTATATCAGTAAAGTGTGTATTCTTTGTGCTAGGGTCTCCCTCATGTCATCCCCATACTACATGGGTCCTTGCAACACTTATTTATTAAGACTCCCCCCTCTACCAAGGGTCCTTTTTAGTCATCACTCTCTACCAAATCTCATTATTCTTGTGCCTCCTGAGCTCATGTTCATCTAGTTCCCTCATGTTGAAATATTTCTCCCCTCTACCTTTCAGAAGCCATGCCCCTTTCACCTTCTATCCTCTACATAATTTATAAATTTAATAACTTAGTCAACTACATTAGAACATGATATGTACCACCTTCACTCACCATCACAAGAATAAAATTTTACCTATCACAATAATGGAAGAAAAATTTTGCACTAGTTTAGCAGTCACCCCCCATGTTAGTCCTAATTCATGCACTAATAATTAACTTACAGTTCTTTATGTTAGCATATCACATGAGTTTGGGATTATGCTCTCACATAAGTCATAAAAAGATAAAATTGGGTTATGTTTGTGTAAGTTATATGTAATGATGGTGAGTTCATAGTCTCGTGCATGTGGGTCTACTTAAAGCTTCTATTTACCCTAGCTTAACAACTGAATGCAGTTCTACTTGGTCATTCTTATTCCCAATAAGTATGTCATTGAAAATTTGTAGAACACCATCTAGTAGCCACCAACAAGATGATAACAATCTTTAACCTTAACTCTATTAATTAAATATAGCTTTTTAGATCATGGTTACAAAGCTTACAATGGTTCCCAAAGGCACTTTAATCGATCATGACCTATCTACTCTCTTTAAGACTCCTAAAAATTATGCATCACTTCATGTCACTTTCTCATCATCTTCCTCTTTTCTCTCCTCAAGTAAATTATTTATACAGGATTCTAAATAGCCTTGCTTGTCATTTGGTAGCTTAGTTGTCACCAAACAATAGTTAATGTCTTTGCCTCCCATTTGGTAGTTAATGTGGTGTTTTATTATAAGTCAGTTACCATGTTATTTTCTCTCGCTTCTTAGCTATCTGTCAGGATCAAGCTATCAATCATAACTTCCACCATCTACCACTATAAATCATGTTATCTTTTATAGCTTTGTCATTTTTAGGTTGTCACTTCCATCTTCTTTATGTCAATCATGTCAATGCACGCTATGCTTACTTGATGTGTCTGTTAGGCATGCATGTATGAATTGGTTCAATTCACACATGCCAAGCTATGTGACCTTAAGGTGTTGGCTCTACACTATACTTGGTTACAATAGAGCATGGTCTCATACACACCTAGCACATAGGGGTCAAAATTTCCCCATTGATTTAATCATGTGGCTCTTAACTTTTTAATTCAGGATGCTTGGCATGGCAAATGGTATTTTTAGGTTTCCCCTTTATTTCTAGAGATATAATTTTTTGGTGTGGAAATATGAAGGAAAAGGTGGAGGTGGATCATTGAGGTTGTGCTAAAGCTCAGCTACACCAATGACTATAATATTTCATATTTTCATTTAGGAAAGTGTCTTGTTTATTATTTTGTGTGGGCACGACCATTTTTTAAAGATTATTGTGTTTTTGGTTTAGAACCACATGTTTAAGATTGTGTAGACACCTAATTTTGGTAAAAGACACTTTTTGATTATGTATTTTCCTTATTTTATGACATTTGGTCCTGTATAATTGATTACTTTTAAACATTTTCTATCTCACACTATAATCTCTCTGGACTTTAATTAAGCCTTTTAGATGTCTTTTAACATTATATCAGATTTATCTACCTTCAAGTTTTAGGTCTTATTAATCCATTTTTTGAGAAATCTGCCTTCATTTCTAAGCATTTATTTCTTAAGGGGTGGATTATGGCATCTAATAGTGTACTTTCACAAAAAATCTAGAATCCATAATAAAGTAGAGTATAGATTCAATGACTCATAACATATTCTATGGTTTAGGCAATATTGAGTATGCATTCTACCAAATCCACTCATGGCATATGTGATGGTTACATTTGAAGCACTAAAATTCATCCTTTCAAAATTAAATAATCAAAATTGACACAACCTTATACATTCACTTGCATAACTCAAATACAATTCCATATTTTAAGTTCATCAACCAAATGTGTCAGATTCATATCTTCTTTGTCATTTCATTATTGTTGCTTGTCTTATTAAAATTACTTGATCTTTTATTCCTATTTTTTGGTGCATTCACTAGCCTTAATTATTATTTTAGATAGATATATGTTAGATCTATCCTATGCCCATTATTTAGCTTAGTGTGTGCATGTTAATGATCCCTAAACCACATTTAACTAAAATATATTGGTGAGCCCTACATTTCTTTGAATTCTTATGCCTTCTAAGATTACCCCCTAGGGTTTGATTTCTAAATTTTATATTTTTAAAACTCATTTTCAAATCTATGTCTTATTTACATGGATCAAATCTTATCCTAGTGTCATATCTCATTTTTGTGAATGTAATAGCTATTTATTTTGTGTTGAAATGACGTGTCATGTAAACTTATTTGGTCCAACTCCAAAGATTTTTTAAGAATTATTGCTTTACTATGTTAAACTAAATGAATGCTTAGTTAATGTGTTTTATTACATTATGTTATTTTGGACTAAAAATGAGCATACATGTTTATGAATTGGACATAAAATTGATATGATATTAGATGGCATGTTTGTGACATTGATTTTCATAGGGTAAAGTAAATAAGATGCAAATGACATGGATAATATAGTGATTTATTTGGAAGTAATGACATGATGTTTATATATAGATTTTAATTGATTTATTGTCATATATTCAAAAAAATTGTTTTAATAGTTCAAAAAAATCCCCCCCTTTGACCTTAATAAAAAATATATATATTTTTTAATAAATTTTGACTTGATTAACCACTTGGTAGGTTTTTTTGAGTGTATGATTTCAACACAAGTTTTCTAGCCCTACAGATAAGGAGGGTATCATCGAGGAGAGATAAATGAATAAGATGTTGGAAGGTAATGAAGAGATTATGTTGAGGTTAAGATAGTGAACCAATCATATCTTAGGAACATGTACATGATCTAGTTAAGGTCCTCACCATTTTATCTATCTTTTTTTAGTGTGTTAGCATCATCCTTTAACACATGTTTAGAACTCATGTTTTTAGAGGTCATAATCCATTAAGTAATATGAACTGATATGCCAATAAAGAGCAGATTTCCTTATAGTGAAAATCAATGGGTTGATTTTAGGTTTCATGCCTATTAAGGTGTTCATCATCATTATAACCTATAATTAATAACATGTATAGTTAAGTAAAATTCATACTAAAGGATCCAAGCACCCTCTATAGGTTTTGAAAGTTTGAATTATAGCCTTTTGAACCCACATGACTCTCTAGAATATGTTGACTGGTTAATCAATGATATTGTTGAGGTTTTTTACCATGTGGGAAATTAAAAATTTAGAAATTAAATAGAACTTTGTCAGAAAGTAAATGTATTTACCAATAAGCAATTACTCCTCAAAATGCATCCCATAAATGAAGAGTTTATCTCTATTCATAAATAAAATGTTGGTAGATATAGTTTGCCTTGTTATAGGATGCCTTTCTTTGAAAAGGAGGGAAAATGACACATTTTTATAAGACAAGAAACTAATTTTTGATCAAGAACATGCATTGGTTGAATTAAAGAAACCATTTAGCAAGATAAGACACATTTTCTGAATCAATAAAAATGTTTGCTAAAGCAGGACACATTTTTAGAAAAAGAAAGTCATTCTTCACTAAGAAAAGGACACTATTTGTTGGCAAAGAGAGGAAGGATGTATTCATTGAGATCTGACATGCTTTTTATAGAGGAAAGGGATGCAATATAAAAGGAAACACCTATAGTTTTTGAACTAGGTTAGTTTTATTCTGCCAACTAAATTTGATTTCTTCAACTATGCCCTGGATTCAAAAACTAAGTTGGTATT